>SELE01000009.1:600000-787287 GCA_009805495.1 Pezicula neosporulosa
AAGGCTTATATAAAATATATACTTTAAAGAATAGTATCTAGGTAATAAAATCTTTAGCCTCCTAGTTTATAAGTATTTATATTTAAGCTAATAGATAAAAATTATACTTTATATATACTATACTTTAAATCTAGTTTTTTAGTCTTTATCTTAGTAATATCTACTAACACTCTATAGTAGTATTTATATTTCCCTTCTAAGTTTAACTAATTAATATTCTAAACTATAATTAAGCTTTAAAGTTACTTAACTCTTATATCTATAATTAGTAAGCTTAATAAGGTCTTAACATTCTATTCCTCTTAAACTTAATAGTAGTTCTTTTATTCTCCTTTACTTTACTATTTAAGTATATACCTTAAGTACTCCTACTTTAACTTTTTAGTATTTATAAAGTCTTTTCTTATATATTTTTAATAGCTTAATAAGGTATATATCTATACTAGAAATTACTCTACCTATATTATATTAGGTTCTCTATAGTTAAATTAATTATTAGAAACTTAAATACTATTAAAGTACTTTTTATTTTATTAAATAAATACTATAAAAGCTTTTATAAACCTAGGTAGATTAGTAATAGTCTCTACTCTAGTTACTATTATTACTAACTTTAGATTTAGCTATAGTTTTTTAAGAAGTAAGCTAGTAAATCTAGCTTTATAGCTCTTTTCCCCTTTAATCTAAAGTCTTTTAATAGTATTATATCTCTATTTATAGTAGTTATCTAGGTTATAATCTTTACTATTAAGGCTATATCTAATCTAAGTATCTAGGTTAATATAGAATCTATAGCTTATATATATTAGTTAATTAAGTATTATAGAATATAATCTAGTTCTACTATATACTACCTTTATTAGTTAACTTATAAAAGTTCTTTAATAGATGCTTATAAGCTACCTTTTAATACTCTAAGTTATAGCTATCTAGTACCCTAAATTAGTAGATAAACTTAATATAGTATAAAAGTATATAGAACTTTATATAGTTAAAATATTTTTCTCTATCCTTCCTTATTAATTATTAAGTATTAAAGGCGCCTTTTATTATATCTATTAGTTCTAGTATAAACTCTAAATACTTAATTATATTATTATTATAAGCTATATAGTATATAATTATAATAAAGTTAGTAATTACTTAAATAAATTCTAGTATATCTAGTACTTTCTTTACTAGTAATAGTACAACTATAGGGACTAGAATTTATAGTACTACCTTCTATTTAACCCTAGTCTATTACTATATATAGCTAAAATGTTTAAAATACTTAAGGCTATTATATAGTAGAACTACTATAAAGTATATATCTAGCTATACTATACTAGGGAGGTTCTTAATTAAGTACTTCTTCCTAGCCCCTTTCCTCCTTCTAGTCCCTAGTATTACCTTACTAATTAGCTCTATAGTTTACTTAATAATATTATAGACTAGGCCTTTATATAGTTAGTATAGTATATCTATACTAAGACTTATATATATATTTATATAAAGAAGTCTCTAGGTAAAGTTTTCTATTAGATATACTTAGTTATTATCTTACTTATCTACCTTATTTTCTATTTAGTATTTAATTTAAGCTTATATTTACTTATATATCTATAGCTCCTATTATATTATAAGGTTCTCTCTTTAGTCTAGTAGTACCTAGTATATTAAGTACTACTTATTTAACTTAATTTTAGCAATAAGAACTTACTTTTTATAGTTACTAATAAGACTTAATATAATAAAATAATACTTATATATATAGCTATCTATATAGTTAACTAATATACTATCCTAGCTAAGAGTTTCTAGAGCTATAGATATATTATATTAGCTAACTTATTATTAATAGTTACCTACCTAGGTATTTACTAAAATTATACTATTAGCTATAAGTATTAGTAATAGATATAAATATAAATATATAAACTTATATTTAAGTATTACCCTTATTACTTAGTAGTAATATATATTTACTTTATTAAATTAAGTCTACTTAATATTTATCTTCTATATAATTAAGTATACTACTAAAATAAAGTCTAGTAGTAGTTTCTCTAGGATATTTTACTTATAATATATAAATTAAGAGAAGTTTTTAACTATTATATATACTAGCTATATACTTATATTACTATATAGTTTAGTTATTAGTGTTTTATCTATTACTAGTATTACTAAAGTTATAGTTGCCCTATTAAGAAGTTTCTCTTAAGTTTCCTACTACTACTTAGTAGTATATATCTTATTATACTACCTTATATTATCTATATTATAGTACTACTATATAGATTTCTATAAGAGAGATGTTTTATAAATAGCTTATAGCTAAGGAGAAAATATATATATACTTTTATATTTCTATATAGAAAGTAGTAGTTAAAGAACCTTATATTAATATCTCTTAGTTTAATAGAAATTATTCCCTTTAACTATTAATCCCCTATAATCCTATATAGAATTTTATATAACCTATCTAGGTAGTTATTATACTTTCTTACCTTAATATACTTATAGAATACCTCTAGGCTAAGGTTTATAAGGTAATTAGTAATAATACCCTTTATTACCCTATACTTTAACTACTAGTAAGCTAGTATAAACTTATCTCTAGAATTAAACAGTTCCTATATATTAATAGTATTAGGACTTAGTATTACTAGTAGAAAACGTTTATTATTAATAGATATAAGGTTAATAAGTATATCTATACTTTAGCCTATTAATTTTATAAAGTAGATAACCTTAGTTAACCTAGATATAATTAAAGTTAGTACTAGTAGCCCCCTTATAGGCTCTTCCCTAAACTTATTAACCTATAGCTCCTCCTTAATACTATATAGCTTATTAACCTTAATATTATCCTTATTAACTTTATTATTACTAGCTAAGTTACTATTATTATCTAATAAAATTATAGATACTATTCCTTATATATTAGTATTATTCTATTATATATAATATATAGCTAAGCTACTTAGTAACTTATTAATAAGTATTTCTATCTTATAGTTAACTAATACTATTAAGGTTAACTATTACCTCTCTACTATAATTAATATAGCCTTTATCTACTACTATATATTAATAATAGTAATCTAACGCTTCTTTACTAAAGCTTTATATTTATATCTATTTATTTTACTCTTATTCTTTAAGATAAATATATATCTAGGGTATTATACTATCTTATATATATACTACTTTTATATTCTACTCTTCTCTTAGACATCTATTTTTATAGATATCCCTACTACCTTAGGTATTATATATACTTAAAGGAGTAATATATATAAGTATATATAGAACTTTACTCTACTTTATTTTTATTTCTCTAAGTAAGAGTAATAAAGGTAAAGATCTTAGTTATAATAATAATATAGAGAACTATTATAGGTATTTATATAATTCCCTATTATATATACTACTAATAAACTAAATCTTATTAATTATTAGTTAATATAGTAGGTTAGTTAACCTCCTATAATTATAGTAAAATAAGTATATAGGATAATTACTATTACTATTTACTTTAAGGTAAGTAAAGCTTTATTTAAAGAGTAACCCCTCTATTAATATTTCTTAGTTAAGTTTAAACATTTCTCTTTTATCTACTTTAACTTCCCCTATCTATCTTTATTAAATATTAAAACTCTATACTATTACTCTTATTAAAGTTAGTTATATAATACAACTCTTAACTAGTTAAATATCTATATCTTACTTTAGTAAAAGCTTAGTATTATAATATAATTTTTATATAGTTTAATATTAACTTTATAAGTTCTTTATCTTTAATTCTAGAAGGCCTTCTTTAATTTTAGTTTTAAGAAGTAGATTCTAGAACTACTTATACTTAAACTATAGTAGCTATAGTTTAATATTAATATTAGTAAATTATTACCTTTATATTTAAGAGATAGTATAAACTTAGTCTTAAAACTAGCTTTAATATTAGTTTTATAAGTTACCTACTCTATTACTTATAAAAGTTAACTTAAGTATAGGTCGAGGATTACTTTAACTTTATCTTTACCTCTACTTTATTAAACTAATAGAACTTATCTTTAACTACTTTTAACTTTATCTTTACCTTTATATTATTTAATTAATATTAATATAATCCTTCTTTATCTTAGTTTACTATTATAACTAACTTATCTATAAGTTAGTATACTTATAGTATACTACTATTATTATCTTTACCTTTAAGTTTATAGATAATTAATTAATAAGTATATATATATATTTAGTAGATTAACTTTCTTTTATAGTCTAAATTAGTTTCCTCTCTATATATATACTAACGTTATTATAAAGTTCTTATCTAGTATAATAGTAGATCTATTACCTATATTACTACCTCTTTTTAAATAATATATAAAACTTCTATATTAATTAATAACTTAATAATCCTATATCTAATTAAAACGTTAAATATAACACCTTTATAAAGGGTTTAATAATTACTAAAACTTAAAAGAAGGAACTTAAAAATATAATACTTCTTACTATATATAAATAAGGCTTAAAACTTAATATAAATAACTAGTAAAGTAAAGAGAATAAGAACTATATAGTTAAAGCTGCTTAGATAATTAAAGATAATTTTATAGCTATATTTAAATAAGATTAAATTAATTAGTATAATTCTACCTAAGTTAAATAAGGTCTTTATAAGTTTACTATATACTAGTAATTTAATTACTCTAGGAAAAAGATATTTAATTCTTTACCTTCTCTTATTAAAGGTTAAAAAGAAGGTATTAGTATATTATATATACTAGTTTATATATAAGATAATACTTCTACCTAGCAACTAGTATCTTTAATTAAAATTTCTGCTTTTACTAAATTTAATACTACTAACTCTCTACTAGTTAGTTATCTTAGGCTATATCTTTATATACTTAGTTTAGATATAATAACTATATTTATTATTAAGGAAGGTTTTACTTATTATTAAGCTAATACTATAGATTTTATATAAAGTAAGGTAAGCTATAATTAGCCTAAAGGAACTTTATTTATATTAAATCTAGACTTTAAATAATTTAAGTAAGTAGTATAAGACTTATATAGTATAAATCTTAATTTTAGTTAAGAGAAGCTTATATATTTTAATAATACTAGCTATATAGTAGATATAGATACTCTAGGATTTTAGTATATAGTAATTAAAAGTACCTAGGTTTTAAGAATAAGAAATATTAAGTTTTTTATATACCTTAAATTATCTACTATAGCTCTAAAGGCTAGTAGTCTTAATATTTAAGATAATTAGACCTAAGTATAAGAATCTAACCTATCTCTAAGAGCTAGTAGTATTATAGAAGAAGATATAGAGCTTAATACTAGACTTAGTACTTAGCTATATTCTATAATCTAGTTTATACTAGTAACTTAGTTTATTTTATTTAAAGTTATAAAAGTTCTAGTTTATTAGTTTACCTATAAAGTTTTATTAACTAACTAAGTAAATAAATTAAATTATAAGAAGTAATATCTAAACTAAATAATTATTATTCTATAGTACTTTTTATATCTTTATTAAGGATATAAATATACTTTTAAGTATATTAACTAACTTAAGTTATATATAGTAGATATATATATATTCTCTAACTAAAGTAATAACGTTAATTATCTAGATAATAACTTAAAACAAGCTAAACCCTAATATAAACTAAAGTAGTAAACTATTAAAGACTTATCTAATAAAGACTTAGATAGTAATTATATCCTTAGTATTAATATACCTAAGATAAAGAAAGCTTAGTATACTATTTCTACTACTATAGATAATATAATATAGAGTTTATTAAATAGTAAAGAAGAGTTTAATAAGGATTAGACTACTAGTATAAGAGTAATAACTAAATAAGAAAAGAAGAAAGGAGAAGTATTTAAAGAAGAATTACTATAACTTCTATTTAGGTACTTATATTATTCTTTATAGATATATTACTTTAATATATCTAAGTTAACTAACTTATATATTACTATAGTAAAGATAGAATTAACTAGCTTCCCTCTTTAATATAGTAAAGTAATAACTATTAGGTCTATTATTTATAAGTTTTATTTATATAATTACTAAATACTTAATATTTATACTTAGGTTCCTCTATATAGATTTAAACTATATTTATATCTATAAGGTTTATAAACCTACTAAGTATTTTAAGATTTAATATAGCTATAGTATAGTACTTATAGTAGTATTAATAGGGATAAGATAAGAGTAAGAAAAACTATAGAAAGTATAGTATATACCTAAAGTCTAATATCTATCTAAGAAGCTAGTAACAACTAATAAAAATTTAAATATAATAATATAGAAAAATTTAATAAGTCTTAAAGTATATATCTTCTACTAAATATACTAGAGTCTCTATAACTAAAGGATATAAAGTATTTATCCTAGTATATATAAGCTATATAATACCTTTATATAGAGGCCTCTATATCTTAGAAAATATTTATAAAATACCTAAATAAACTACTCTTATTTCTTACGCCTCTATTACTCCTTATATAATAGAAGAGAGTATTTTATTTCTTTATAGACTTTAGTAAAGTATATAAATAAAGTATACTATATATATTTATTAAGTATTCTTTATTTCTAGATAATATAGTTATAAATACTATAAAAGATAACTATAGATTTATTCTATTATTAACTAATAAGCCTTATATATTCTATTATAACTATCTTATATCCTAGATATTTTATATATTAAATATTTTAATTAAAACTTAAATTATAAAATACTCTACCTTCTCTTATAATAGTAATAAACTATTATTAATATAGGGTAGATTTATTTAAAATAAGTTCTATTTATACTATAGTAAGGATATAATTCTAGTAATATACCTATAAAGCAAATTAGATAAGTAGTAGGTTTATAAAAATTAGAGGCTATTATAACTCTACCTCTTAGAGCTCTCTAGTATACTACTTAAAGCTATAGTTAAAAGTATCCTTAGTATAATTAAGCTTATTTATAATAAGTTATAGAATAATTATCTAACGCTTAAATATTCTATACTAAATACTCTTATAAAGCTTACTAAAAAGTATAAAGCCTTATAAACTAAAGCCCCCTCTAAGGAAAATAATATTTTACCTACTATAGTTAATTATTACTAGAGAAAGACTAAATATAGGAGCTATCTCTAATAAGCTCTATAGCTTATTATAATAGCCTAGTAGATAATAGATATATAGTATAGTAAAACTATATATTAAATTCTAACCCCTTATTATACTATTATAATAGTAATAACTTCTAAGAAGTTTTATAAATTTATTATATAAATAACTACTTATATAAAAGAGTAGTTTAATAATATACTTTAAAATTAGATTACTTAATAAAAGAAAGCCGGCTTATATAATAAAATACTAATAAAGAAGAATAGAAATCTCTAAGGAGAATTATCCTTTATAAAAGTATACTTTACTACTTACTTTCCTATATATATAATAGTCTATAAGAAATATAAGTATAATAAATAAGAGGGGGATTTTAATATATTAGTAAAATATATTAGTAAAAATAAGCTATATAATAGTAGTAGTACCTATATAGAAAGTTAATATAGATAATATTTTAAATAATTAATTAATAGTAGTAAGAAAGTTAAAAAGTTATATATATTTATTAACTAGATATATTAAGAGAAACTAAGTACTAAAATACTTATATTAGGTAATAGCCTTTATATAGTAATTATATTAATACTTATAAGTTAAAAGTTTTATATAAGAAGTATTTATAATATAGTTACTAATAATTATATTATAGGTTATTAAGAAGCTATTTTATAAAACTAAATTTACTTTAATATACCCTAAGCTTAATAATATAAAGAGAAATAATTAAACTAAATTATTTTCTAATAAGCTTATAGCTTACTCTATAAATAAAGATATAAGTAAATTTAAGTATACTTACCTAGAAAGTTAGTTAGTAACTATATTTATTAGTAACTTAGATATTTTTAGTATTAGCTTAAACCTATAATAAGTAAGTTAGTTATATATATTTAAGTTACTATAGATGCTTAATACTTACCTATAGGTCTATATATAAGTAGTATAAGGTAAGTAAAAAAAAAATCTAATTATTAAAGAGTTAGTTAATACTAGTAATATAGTTAAACAAAAAATCTTTAATAGTATTCTACTATTAAAGGACTATAATAAGATTATATAAAATATTACTACTAGAAAGGTAGAAGTATAAGTAATAAAGGTAGAAGCTATACTTTAGTACTAGATATAAGTAAAGTAGTATAGATTTAAGGTATAATTTTAGTAAACTCTAAAGTAACTAATAATTTATAGATAGATACTTTAATTAATATTTAAATAATATCTAACTATTAAATAATATAAAAGTTTAAATATAAAATTATTTAATTATATATAATAAATCTAGCTATAATATATCTTAGTATAGTATTTAGAATTTAAATATTATTAAACTTAAAACTTATTCCTTTATATTAACTATATTAGCCTAGTATTTTAATTATTATATTTTAATATAATACTACTAATTAATATAAATAATTAACTTAAGAGTTAACTTAAGGATATAAAATAGAGGTTAATTTAAAAGTTAACTTAAGAGTTAATTTAAAAGTTAACTTAGGGATATAAGTTAAGAATTAACTTAGGAATATAAGTTAAAAGTTAACTTAGAGATATAAGTTAAGAATTAACTTAGAAGTTAATTTAAGGATATAAGTTAAGAGTTAACTTAGGAGTTAACCTTAGGATATAAACTAGGTATTAACTTAGGAGTTAACTTAGGAGTTAACTTTAGAATATAATTAAAAGTTAACTTAGAAATTAATATAAGTAATTAATATTAGTAAATATAATAGTAGTACCCTAAAGTTCCTTAATACTATATAAGCTACCTATGTTTAAACTATAAGTTATACCTTTTAAGATATAAGTAAAGTTCTATATATATAATTTAATAGTAAGTTAATAATAGTAATTATACTATACCTTAATAGTAATATAGATTAACAACTACTCTAAGCCTACTATATATAATAAAATATTATAGTTCTTATAAAAAGGAATTAAAACTTAAATTCTACTATATATAATAAGAAGTTATAATTTTTATAAAAGGAATTAAGACTCTAAACTTATTATATATAATAAGAAGTTATAATTCTTATAGAAGAAATCTAGACCCTAAGCTTACTATCTATAATAAGAATTTAACTATTTTAAATACTAATATAACCTCTTTTACCTATTATCTTAGCTAAGAATTATAATAAATACCTCTCTAGTATAAAGAAATATACTAATTCTATCTTTAATCTCTTTTATTTAACTACTTAAAGGTTCTTAGAAAAGGTAGATTACTAGAGGTTCCTTTACTAGTACTATTTCTATCTTTAATATCTTTACCCTCTACCTTCTACTTAACTACTTAAAGGTTCTTAAAAAGGGTAGATTACTAGAGGTTTCTTTACTAATATTATTCTTATCCTTAATATCTTTACCCTCTACCTCTTACTTAACTACTTAAAGGTTCTTAGAAAGGGTAAATTACTAGAGGTTCCTTTACTAATATTATTTCTATCTTTAATATCTTTACCCTCTACCTCCTACTTAACTACTTAAAGGTTCTTAGAAAGAGTAGATTACTAGAGGTTCCTTTATATATATATATTAGATAGTTTAGTAAGAGGTATTCTAAGAGAGTACTATATTACTTTAAAGACCTCTCTAATTAATATATACTATAGAATTATTCCTACTAAGTACTTTATTCCTAAAGGTAAGCTTATTTAAATTAATACTATTGTTTCTAAAGGTAAAGAAAGTACTAACTTAATTAAGTATAGTAATAAAATACTTATAAGTTTAACTAAATACCCTTTATTTTATTATAATTTTAAAGTATAACTAAAATAGAATTATTAAATATTACTAAGTATAACGTAGTTACTACTACTATTTAGAATCGAAAATATAGCTATATTAAGCTATAGTATAAATACTCTTTTAGTATTACCTACTTATTTATTTTCTACTATCTTTCTATATATTCTAGATATTTCTATAATATTCTTTTACCTCTAGTATATAATTTTATTCTCTACTTAATTCTATATATATATACTTTTATTTTCTACTATAGAAATTAAGTAATTCTTTATTTAAGCTTCTAACCTATATATTTAAAAATTATATAATTTATCTTCTATTACTAAAACTATTAACAGTTATAAGCCTAGGTAGCTATTAGCTTCTATATATAAACTAGACTAATTTAAACGTTACTTAGATACTAATTTAAACTTTACTTAAACTATATTATTAAAGGCTACTAGACCTATTTAGTAACTAGCTATTAATTTAATAAAATAACTACTAAGACTACTACTATTATTCTAAGTAGCTCTTTAGACTAGCTAAATTAGTTGTTAAAAGTAAGGAAAGCTACTTAAAGTAGTAGAAATCTAGTATAGAAGTATATTAATCTATTATTACTAAAGGAACTAGTACTTTCTATCTACTTAGTTTAATCTACTTAGATTACTAATATTAATAACTATATAAAATTAAATTAACGCTATAAGAAAAGCTAGAGAAGTTTTTTTAAATTAAATTATATAAAAAGAAGAGGTAAAACTAATTAAAAAAGAACTTAAAGGTAAAATCTATTTAGTACTTTAAAGAATTTTATTTCCTATTAATTTATATTAGATTATCTTATATTAATTTAAACTTTTAAATTACTATATTAACTTAGTTTAGAATTTTCTCTATTTAAATTAAAGTTTAGTATTAATAAGTAAGATATTAAAGATATATTTAGCTATAATATTTTATTAAACTTTATTAAGTATTAATATTAAATAACTAGATACTTTACTAATTAAAGATTATAACTATTATAAAACTTTAATAGTTAAATAATAAACTTAAAGATAAAGATATATTAAAGAATAACTAAATTAATAAAATATAATTACTAAAAAAATTTAAACTTTAACTTTATAATTTAAATTAACTTTAAATATAAGTTAA
The DNA here is from genome assembly GCA_009805495.1 of Pezicula neosporulosa. NCBI lineage: Eukaryota > Fungi > Ascomycota > Leotiomycetes > Helotiales > Dermateaceae > Pezicula > Pezicula neosporulosa. The sequence continues at coordinate 611,072 of SELE01000009.1, forward strand.
CTATTAAACTAAAACTAATATTAAAAGAAGATAAAGGTAAAAAACTTTCTAAGCTATACTAGCTTATTAACTAATTCTAAACCTACTAAAGGTCTTCCTTATAAGCTTAGAGATTTAATTAAAGCTATAGTATATTTACTATATTTAAAGGTAATACTTACTAATCTTTTTAGGCTAAGTTTAAATACCTATATATATATAGAAAGAACTATTAAATAAATGTATACTATTATCTAGTAAAAGAGATTTAACTAATTAAATAGGTACCTAAGAAGGAAGTTACTAAAGCTATTTAAAAGAAAATTAATAGTAATTTAAAGCTTAAGACGTTAGTTAATAAGGCTATTTAAAGAGTAAGGAAATCTCTTACTAAATCTAAGCCTACTTTTACTAAAATTAAGCTTAATAATAATAAAATTAAGCTAGCAACAACTTTATCTTTTATAGATGTTTTTCCTAAAACTAGGAACCTTTATAATAGCCTCTAGAGCCTTCTCTTTTAATTCTTAATCTAAATATAAACTAGTTAATACTACTATTATTAACTTTAGCTCTAACATCTATATATATAATAATTCCTCTAAGTTTAAACTAACCTATATTATATACCTATATAAATCTATTAATACTAAAAAAGAAAACTACTAAATTAAGGCCTATAGAATAATAACCTTAGTTATTAATTCCCTATAAGGTAAAGTAACTCTAAAACTTTAAGATATAATATATATACTAGGTTTTTTTAGCTAATATTATATCCCTCTAAGAGCTTAAATATAAGAGGATTTAATAAAATATTTATAATAATTTCTTATATACTAAAAATTAACAACTATATAATATTAGTAACTTAAATAACTTTTAGTATATAAAAATAAATATAAAATTATACTCTAGAGGCGCTTTTATAGTAAAAAGAAGTATAAAGCTATTCTCTAAGGCTATAGTAAAGCTCTAGTATATAGTCGACTTAGATATTTTAACCTATAAGCTATAAACTTACTAAAAGATACTATAGTTAATATTAAAGTTAATAATTTAAAACTATACCCTTTAATTATTAAATATACTATATATAGATAAGCTAAAGCTTATAAACTAGTTTCTCAATCTTTATATATAGAAGAAAACTCTAAAAAACCTTAGTTTTAAATAATAGTAGATTTAATTAATCTCTTATATACCTAAGCTTATAATAGTAATAACTAGATTCTTTATCTCTAATATACTAAAACTAAATTTAACCTTATATACTTAATTTTATATAAGAGTAACTCTAGCTAAGCTCTTATTAATACTATTAAATTAATCGAAAACTATTAAAGAAAGTATATATTAAATTTATTTAATATAATAGTAAAATATTATATAGCTTAGACTTTAATAAATTCTATAAAAGAAGAGCTATTATCTATAAGCTAAGTATACTAGCTACTTAAGCCTAAAATAGAGGTTTAGAGAAGATAAGGTATATACTTATAGTTAAAGGTTATTATATAATAATATAAGTAAAATTACCTTATAAATTATAGCCTAAAGCCTACTAAATAGTAAGTTACCTAGCTAATAGAACTTTAATTAAAAGCCTAGGTTAGAAGACTTTATATAAAGCTCTAAAAGGTATAAAACTATTATTAGTTTATATTCGAATCTATAGATACTATATATATATTTTAGATAAGAATATACCTAAATTATATAAGCTATTACTATATACCTATATTAGTTATTTTATTAGATATACTAGTACTAATATTTTCTACATCTAGGTACTAAGCTTAAATAAGGTAATTTAAAGCTATAATATTTATTTTAATAAGGATTTATTTCTATTCTCTTAAAGACCTTAATATTAGCTATATAAATAAAGCTATAATTAAAATAATAAGTCTACTAAAAAATGTTATAATAGAGGAAGAGTAGAAAGATAATAATATTCTTAACTCTATTATAGTAGTAGTACTATATATATTAGAAAACAAAGTAGCTATTAACTAATTAAAAGATAAGAAAATAGCTTTTAGTATAGATTAAGAAATTATTAATTAGTAACTTCTAACTCTAGAAGTATTACTAAAACTAAAACTATAACTACTATAAATCGATAATTTAAGCTTAAATAAAGTTAAAATAAAGCTAGAGAGTACTTTAAAGCTAAAGGAAGAAGTATTAATATAATATAAATATAAAAAGTACTAATATAGTACTAGTAGAAACAAAAGTTATAACTTAAATTAACCTTTTAAATATCCTTCTATTAAACTAATAAACTACTTATAATATAATCTTTAATATACTAGATAATAATTCTAAATTTTACTAAGCCTTTACTACTACCCTTACCTAAGCTAAAACCTTACTAAAACTCTATAAAGACTAGCTACTACTAAAGCTAAAGATATAGAATTAAATACTTAAGTATAAGCTAGTAAGTAAGGGTTTATATAAGCTACTTTAAATAAGTTTCTTTATACTAGCGTTAAAGAGTATATTTAAAGAAGTAGAAAAGAAGGAATTAAATAAAGAAACTTAACTTCTTTCTCTTATATAAGTCTTTAAATATAAGTTTAACGCTAAAGGATACCTAGTTAAACTAAAAGTATACGTCTTTATACCTAAGGAGATTTTTAAGTATAACTAAATAATACTTATATAACTACTTTAGTTATATAAATGTTTTAAACTTTTATAGCTATTACTACTATATTTAACTTAGAAATTAAGTAATATAATACTATAAATATATATATAAATAGTAACTTAGATATTCTAATTATAACCTACTAGCTAGAAGGAATTAAGCTCTTAAAGGTAATATTCTAAGAGCTAAATTCCTTATTATCTATACTAAAATCTACTAATACTAGCTCCCTTAATATAGTGCTATTACTTATAAAGGCCTTATATAGTCTAAAGTAATCCTTATTACTTTAGTAGTAGATACTAATATCTATACTTAAATTTTTTAAACTATTTCTAGTACCTAAAGTTAATTATCTATTTATAAATAATTAGCTTACTTTAATAATCTTTATAGATAATATTATTACAATCTATTCTTATTACTATAAAAAGTAATATATATAATTTAAAGTTTAGCTTCTTTAATATTTTAAAATCTAAGCCTTAGGTAATATTAACTACTTCCTTAGAATTAAAGTTATTTAAAATAGATCTAAAAGGAAGATCTAGCTTCTTTAAGATAACTTTATTAAAAAGATAATAAAGAAATTTAATATTAAACTAACTAAGTTCCCTTCTACTTCTATTACTATATAATAAATTAAAGCTAAATTAAGAAATTATAACTCCTTCTTAAATTTATACTTTTTAGTAATATATTAAATATATTATATATAATACAACTATTACCTAGTAGGTAGATGTTACTTATATAGCTTTTAAACTTACCGAATTTAATAAGAACCCTTTTAAAGCCTATATTATAGTAGTAGACTATTATATTAAATATCTACTTAGATCGAAATATTATATAATTTAATATAGTAGAGAAATAAACCTATAAAGCTTATTTTAAACCTTTAGTAATATAGTATTTACAAATAATAAAGACACCTAATTTAGCTCTTTTAGAGCTGTCTATATATTATATAGTAAACTTACCTATTAAATAGTAATAAAGTAATAAACTATTACTACTTTTAGTATTAAAGCTAAATTACTAGTAGCTTCTTTTACTATAAAACTTCTCTTATAGATAATCTAGCTATTTAAGGCTATTAACTTTAACCTTATTTAAAAGTCTACTATATACTTAGATAATATATAAATAATAGGCCTACTTTATAAAAATACCTTACAACTTTAAACTAAGCTTAAATACATCGATATTTACTAGTACTAGCTGTACTAAGAGGTTTAAAATAAGAGAATTAATATTAAATAGGTAGCTAGTATTAATATAGTAGTAGACGGATTAACTAAGGAATTACTATATTAAAAGTATAAAATATTTATCTAACTACTAGAGCTTATAGATATAAAAGATTAAATTAAGCCTAGTTAAATCAAGCTTAGTACTACTTTTAAAACAACTATTTAAGGTTATTCTAGCTTCTTCTTCTTCTTCTTCTCTTCCTTTCTTTTTTTAAACTAATAAGTCTTAATTAAGTAATAATAAGATACTAAACTAGAAGATATATAAACTATATACTACTACTACTACTTTATTTATTTAAAAATATTAATCTAATATCTCTCTAGCTTATTAAATTAATTTCTATTTAACGAATTTATTTAGATTTAACTTTATTTTTTTAGTTAAATCTAGGGGGGTGTATTACTAAGTATAATATAGTTACTATTATTTAAAATTAAAAATATAGCTATATATTAAGCTATAGTATAGATACTCTTTTAGTATTACTTACTTATTTATTTTCTACTATCTTTTTATATATTCTAGATATTTCTATAATATTCTTTTACCTCTAGTATATAATTTTATTCTCTACTTAATTCTATATATATATACTTTTATTTTCTACTATAAAAATTAAGTAATTCTTTATTTAAGCTTTTAATCTATATATTCGAGAATTATATAATTTATCTTCTATTACCGAAACTACTAATATTAAAGCTATATAATATAAAGTTTACTGTATTTTAAAGTAGAGATATAGTTTTATACAAGAAAGTATATAATCTATAGTAAAATATATTAACCTAACTACTAAAACACCTTTAGCCCTCTAACTTAGATTATAATCTTTTTATAAATATTCTTTTAAATTAAAATATATTTAATTCTACTTAAGAGTAGTTAATATATATAGATACTTATAGTACTTCTATTCTAATAGTATAAGCTAGCTAGTAGTAAATAGCTATCCTAGATAACTAGTATAGTAGTTAAGATAAAATTAAATTCTCTATATAAATAATTACCTTAATAGGTAGAAGTACACCTATCCCTTAGATAATCCTCCTAGGTAATTCTAGGGTAGAAGTACCTACTTCTAATACTAAGGAGCTACTATATCTATTAGATACTTAAATTAAAGACTTTAGTATTAAATTTACTATAACTATATATCTCTAACTAGAGAACAGTAAGGGAGATTAGTTAGATAGTAATTTAACTAAAAATTTAATAGTAGTATTATATAAAAATAAGGGATATACTACTATAAGGCTATAGAGCACTTATAAAGCTAAGAAAGGGCAAGCTACTAGATCTATTAATAACTTAATAACTAGGTTTATCTTTATCTAATATAGTATAAGGGGTTAACTAACTACTATTATATTATTAGTAACCTTAATATTAACTAAATTTAAACTTTATAAGAATTTACTATACCTCTATAACCTAAGTACTACTCGCTTATTAAATATAATCTATAACTTAATTAGGTATAGTTAATAATAAAGCTACCTAGTATTTATATAAGTAAAGGACCCTACTCTTTCTAGGTTTATATAACTATCTAAATGTTATTATAGGTATACTAAGGTATTTAAGAGGGGGTAATTAGTAATATAAGTTCTAAAGATATAATACTAGAGGTAATTATATTTATTTAGTTACTAATATAAGTCTAAGTTATAGGTAATAACTAGTAGAATTTAATATTTAACAACTATTTTATTTATACCTAAGTATATAGCTAGTACCTACCTTTATTAGTAGAACACTAGTTATAACTACCTAACTTATAATATCTATTCTAGCATCTCTAGGATATAGAGTACCCTTATATTAAGTAGTCTATATCTAGATTAATTTATAAGAGCACTCTTAATAAACCTATATTAGTTATAGCTCTTATAGATTATATACTATATTAGTATACTATACTAATATCTATATTAACTATAGATAATATAAATCTACTTTATTAACCTTAAGTATTTATTAAGTATAATAAGTATAATTAATATTTAGTTAAATTATATACTACTAGTAGTAATAATACTTAAAGAAAAGGTTAGTTAGTTTATAGTAAACTTAATAGAAAAGAACTTTATATATAATATTATAATTATAACTACTAATAATATATTAGTAATAAAGATCTAATATAAATCTACTTTTAACTACTATAGTAGATCTATATAGTTAATAATAATATATAAAACTAATTCTACTAATACTCTAGTATTTCTACGATTCTATAGTAGTTTTTCTTAAATAAGATATCTAAATATAATAACTTACTAAAAAACTAAGATATAGATAAATTCCTATACTACTTTAGTATATTAGATAATATATATAGGAATATTCTAGTAATTATCTTTAATATTACTACTTTACTTAAGGATTAAAGCTAGGAAAAAGGAGGGTTTTAAGTATACTTATAGTATTATATAAGTATAGCTCTTTAACTATTAACTAAAAGGTATAAGGGTTTATAGAAGAGTATAATAAAGAATATAAAAGTATTACTAGTAGCTATATAGTAGCTTAAGGAGTAGTAGTAATACAGTTATAATATATATTTAGCTACTACTAGCTAGTTAGTAGTATATTAGCTCTTAAACAATAAGTAGTTTAGGATAGTTATTAACTATTAAATCTTTATTATCTAGGAGATAATTATATATATAGTAAATAGTATAAGACTACCTTAAATATAAGTTCTTAATAGTAGGTAGATACTAAGAGAAGTTACTTAGGTTAGTTAATAATTATATAGTAAGTAATATAATCTTTAAATTAGTTATAAGATATAAAACTTAACTATTATCTACCTACTAATATATATAGAATTATATTAATCCTTAACTTACTAGATAAAGTACTATATTTAAAAAATAAAGTAAGTGTTTTATATATAATAGAGCTATTTTTAATAGCTTAATAGTACTAGATCTATATAGAGTCTAGAATTACTATTACTAAATATATTTAACTATAATATTACCCTTAATATAAAGTAATTAGTTATATATATTTTAGCTAAACTATAGAGGAATAATAAAGAATATAAGGATATAAGCTATAAGGTTATTAAGTTATTATTAGAGTTAAGTAGAGGGCATCTACTATAAAAGAGATTTAAATTATTAGATAATAAGAAGGATTTTAGGGAGAACTAACTATTAATTTTTTAGAAGTCTTTAGTAGATAAGTTTAAAGGGATACTAATCCCCTAGATAGATAAGTATATCTTTATACTAGTATAAAAGTACTACTATAACTAGTAATACTAAAAGATTAAGAAGCTATAGTATAAGAATACTTTAAAGTCTCTATAAATAAGAGGGAGTAGTACTAGTAACTCGACGTTACTATAGTAGTAGACTACCCTCTAAGGTTTAAATATTAGTACTATAGTAGTAGAAGTTATATTACCTAACTATAATATATAAATAGTATATATATATAAGGAATTATTACTAAAGTTAAGTATTAGTAATATAATCGATATATTAAACCTAAACTTTAGTAAGTTTACTATATTCCTATATAAGGATCTTAGATATTAGAGCTTACCTAAGAGAATCTTCTATTACTATAATAGAGAGAAGAGTATAGAGATTTCAAGCTAGTAAGCGTAGATAGTAGCGTTAATAAAGATATTTTTAAAGAATAAAACTTAATTTATATTTAATATATCTTAATCTATAGTAGGGACTAATATATATATAGAAGCTTTATTAAATTCTACTATAATTAATTATATACTCTTATTAAAGGGTAGGAGCTAGAATAAAAAAAACAACTAATAATCTAAGAAATAGCTTAGCTAGATCTAATAACTTAAAGTATATAATATATTAAGTTTATTTATAGAGATAGTAAAGAATAACTATAATATAATATATTATAATAAATAAGTTAATTTTATTTTATTAATATACTATTTTTAGTTAACTAACTTTAGTAGATATTAATTAATATTCCTAGTTAATTAACTATAATTTTACTTACCTCTTAAATTTATATAGTATTACTTTTTCCCTTATCTTACTATTTTCTTATAGTTAACTTACTTCTTTAACTAAAAAGTTATTATTAGTATTATTATTATACTATCTTTTTTTATAACTATAATAGTATTTATAATACTATACTCTAAGATAAATAAATCTAAAACTACTAATTATATAACTATAAGTACCTAGAGTAAGATAATAATATTATTTACTAATCCTAAAACTAAGGGCCTTAATAAATATAGTATACTATAAAACTTATCTACTAACCTAAGATAGTAATATAATAATTGCTTAGATATACTATTAAGTAAAGATAATAAAGGTAGAAAGTTTAATTCTATATAAAGTTTAGATAAGGAGGAGAGTAATAGAGATAATAATAAACTACTAGTATATAAGAAGGTAAGTTCTTATATATTTATTAAAGTATGTTTAATATTTTACTACTAACTTTAAGTTAACTTTAGACTATATATTAAGGTACCTAAGAAGTTATATAACAACTAAGTTATAAGTAATAGGATAGGTCTTCTAAGAAGTATAAAGGTAGGAGAGGATTATTATTACTATTAAGTAAGAGAAGCTATATAAGATAGAGCTCTAGTATAGTCTAGAGTAATAAGATATTATATACTAAGAGCACCCCCTAAGTATATCTAAACTATTTATATCTTATCTATAAGAATAATAGAATTAGTAAATATAAGTATACTATATATACCTAGGGAGACCTAGGTTACTAAGCTACTTATAGGAATACCTATTAAGTATTAAGTTAAATAACTAACCTTATAACATCTAAGATTAAAGCTATAATTACTTATACTAAGGTATACTAGGCTACTAAGGAGAATAGTACTAATAACCCTTAGCTAGATAAGATAAATAAAGTTATATCTAATATAATTAAGTACTACTAGTAGGATTTATAGGGAGAATATTATATTAATAATAAATAGATTTTAACTATTTACCTATTATTAGCTAAAAAGGTATAATCTACTATCTTATATAGTATAAACTAATAAAGATAAATATAAAATAAAATCTTAAATATATAATTTAAACTAATAAGTAAGTACTACTATATTATTAGTACTAAATAAAATAGTATACCTAGCTATAAGAATAACTAAAGACGTCTATATAAGATACTTAAGATAAATATTATATACTTATATAGAGATTAAAAGAAAGTAAGTAGTAATATATTAATTAACTTAAGTTATCTAACCCTATCTATAGCTTAGTAATAAAGAGTTTTTATCTTAAGTCCTAGTAGTAAAATATATTAGAGAGGTTTTCTTTAAGGGTAAGAATAATATTAATTAATTAATACTAACTTAAAAGTTCTTTAAACTATTATATAAATATATAATTATTCTAGTAAAGACAGCTATTCTCTATACTATAGTAAAAGTATCTAAAGGGACTAATATTATAAAATTTAAGGGATTTATTATATATAGTAAGTAGTATCTTATATTATACTAATATAAAGGGTTAATTAACTATATAGGTAAGTAGGATAAAATAAAGGTATATTAAAACTTATAGAAAATAAACTTAATAATAAGGATAAATAAAAGGAAAGTAATATATAAAACTCTCTTATTAAAGATCTATTCTAAAAGTAAAGTAGATAAGACTAAGTAATAGTTTAATATTAAAATTTACTATAATATAGTATATAAGAACCTTAATAACCTTAAAGATAACTTAGATGCTAGAGAAGTAATTAATTAAATAATTAAAGAGGTAGGATATATATAGTATATATTAGTATACTAAAGACTAAAGTAATACTAGAGATTATATACTTAGGGATATATAGATAATACCTTAACTTAGAGATAAAAGAATTTATTATAGGCATTACTATATAGTAATATTAGTAGTAGCTCTATAATTAATAATACTATACTAGAAGATATAAATTAAAGTACTATAGATTTAAGAGAAACTACAACTACTATAAACCTTAATAACTTAATAATTAACAAATTTAGTATAATTAATAATACTTAACTTAAAAGATATAAAAGAGAGGATAGATTAGAAAATAATAAGGTAAATAATAATATATAAGTAGATAGTTATATAATAATAATATATATAATATATAAGTATAGGATAATAAGTTAATAGCGCTAGTTTATATATATTAATAAAATATATAAATAAAATAGTAGATAAAGATATATATAATAAGCTAGAAGAGATAAATAAGATAAGTATATAGTATAATATAATACTACAGCCCCTAGTTCTCTTTACTAACTTAGTATACTAATAGGCTCTAAATATAATAATAGTACTAAAAAGACTAGTATATAGTATACTTATTCTTCTAATAGCTATACCTATATTTACTAACTAATAACCTATAGTTTCTACTATACTAGTACTATTAATAAGAGCTCTAATTAATAAACTACTAAGGACTTTAAGGATTTATATCTAAGATATAAGGGAATTTAAGGCCTTATAAGAAATAATATAAGAAGAGTTTATTGTAAATATATCTCTAGATCTTAGGTTCTATAATAATATATACTAGTATATAAAGTTTAAAAAGAAAGGTAAGGATAAGCTAATATATATATAAAAAGATCTTAATAAAATATTTAAGGTACTATATAAAAAAAAAGACTAAAGAGGTATAGATTTATAGACTAAAAGTAGTAGACTATAAAAAGTAATAAAGTTCTAGATTATAGAATATAATAAACTTTATATAGTATATATAATATAATATAATTTATATAGTAATAATCTATATACTATAGTTATATTAATATTAACTATTTTAGAGATATTAACTAACCTATAGTTGTTAACTAATATATATTTATTAACTATAATACTATTACTATAATTTATACTATTATAAAGATAAGTACTATTACTACTAACTAGTAGAAATATACTTTTACAATAAATTATAGAGAATATAAGATTTATATAAATAGTAGAATAAATAAGAATAAAATAAATATTATAACTTAAACTTTCTATATAAGAATATTTTATATTAAAATTATTATATAACTTAAATATAAATATTTCTATTAAAGAAATTATATTACTATTAGTTAACTATTTTTTAGTAGTAGTAGTTATTTTTTAGTTATAAGTAAGATATAAGCTATTTCGACTATTTAACTATTTACTAGCTATTTACTTAAAAATTTAATTTTCTAATTTATAAATATATAAAAAATTAAATTAAGCTTAGTTAAATTAAATTTAATACTATCTTTAAAATAACTATTTAAAACTATTTTAGCTTTTTCTTCTTCTTCTTTTCTTTTTTTCTTTCTTTAAATTAATAAGTTTTAATTAAATAATAATAAAATACTAAATTAAAAGATATATAAATTATATACTACTACTACTTTATTTATTTAAAAATATTAATTTAATATCTTTTTAACTTATTAAATTAATTTTTATTTAATAAATTTATTTAAATTTAACTTTATTTTTTAATTAAATTTAAAAAGGTATATTATTAAATATAATATAGTTACTACTATTTAAAATTAAAAAATATAGCTATATTAAGCTATAGTATAGATACTCTTTTAGTATTACTTATTTATTTTATTTTTATTATCTTTTTATATATTTTAAATATTTTTATAATATTCTTTTACCTTTAGTATATAATTTTATTCTCTACTTAATTCTATATATATATACTTTTATTTTCTACTATAGAAATTAAGTAATTCTTTATTTAAGCTTCCAACCTATATATTTAAGAATTATATAATTTATCTCCTATTGTCGAAACTACCAACATAATTGTAGTCTAGTACTGTAATTAGTTTAAGTAAGGTAAAGAAAGTACATATATGTACTGTACGTGACCACGGGAATCGATAGAGAGTTTCAATCCAACGACCTGTGGTGTTGTTGCGCAAGAAGACATTGTTTTCGTCCAATCTTTTAAATTATTATTTTTTATTTACCATTCCATTCTATTCATTTTTTTATACTTCGGAGTCATAGGGTACACCACAGCACACCACGGCACACCACCTCACTCATTATCCTCAGTTTGATCCGTCCGTCTACACTGTCAAGCTCATCGAAGCTTGCGAATCTGGTGAATTGCTGGCAGTCTGGGCTTATCCAAGCAACTTTTCCTGGCTGAGTTTTGACCTACACAATCAACTGGTCCAAATTCACAACGGCGCTGCGCTCTGGGGCTACCGTCGTGTTTGATGTAGACAACTGACCACTGTTGCGCTTCAGCGGAAGGATATTGACAAGCTGGGAGTCGAGACAGCCATCCGACCGTTGGCTGGGGAAATGGCGGGCTCAAGAGCGGAAGAACCCAGATGACCTGGACTGGTTTGATACAAGAGCGCTTAAGCCTACGAAGAATTCGCAGACACAAGCACCACTGCACGAGTGCATCCTTTGAAATTTACGAAGTACACAATCCATCGCAAAGCTAGGAGAGCAAAGGGGGGAGGGGGCGGGGGGGGCGAGGATTATCAAGAGAAAATTTAAAACATATCAATTGCTACAACGCTGATGGCGCGTTCGAGATTGTTTCACTAGTAACCTCCTTCGACGATTTGACGTAGAAGATGATGGTTTCAGTCACTAACGTGGACAAGACTAAAAGGCCAGTGTCTGCTTACTGTTTGTTCTCTGATATCCGCCTCGCCGCCTCGGCGACTCTCGACCGACAGCTGCAGCAGCGAGGCTTGTTAGAAATTTATGGACGTCCTAATAATCAGGTTTACATCTGTAACCAAGGAGATTTCGATATTCCCTTGCCACCGCCTCGTAATGCTGTTGAAGTCTCTTCCGATAGCTGCCAAGACATCATCATCAACGCTGCTGCTGCAAGTGCGTCGGACGAATAGCGGACGAACTGCAGAATGGCCAAGTGGCGGGAAGACGTGCGTGCTAATTGCCTACGTTAGACATTGGAGCTAGCAGCGATCCTCTAGTAAGACAGACAGAGCTAGCGGGACTTGTTCTAGCAACATGATATTCGTGTTGGATGATCTCCAATGTACCGGGAACTGGAAAGGCGATTAATGAGTTCATAATCGGGGGACAAGTTGACTGTATAGACTCGGCGAGTTGGACTCCAGAATAATCCGTTGACGGAGAGAGATGCAGCGATAAATCTTTTCCCTTCCAACCGTCCGCTGGTTACATAAGTCTCTCGAGACTCCAACGTCCCATTCGCTCCTACCTCTTTCACATCTCGATTCATCTCTGTTATAGTCATTTTTATAGTCGATATCATCGTTTTTATAGTCTCGTTAGCCAGCTTTACTTCGTACATCATTCTATACAGCAGCTATAGCTCCTATGACTGAGCTTATGTCGAGAGTATTCTGGGACTTGGCAATGAGGACGGTCATGTTAGCGATTATGAATCGGATTAATGGTTTTCGCATAGGCTGGTGTTCACCCTCATCGATCTAATAGAAGCACCAGAAGCAAGTGTCTTCTTGAGGTAAAAAAGGACTTTACCGGTGAAGGATTTCTCGCAAGTGCTTACGGATGCTCAAAAGGGTTATACTATCAGGCACAATCCGCCAGCCGTCATACAATACGTCATTTTATTTTCTCCCACCTCCAGCAACATGCAAATCTGACATATCGTACAGTAGTATATCTCCCCACCACTCCAGCACAGACTCCATCACAGACTCTAACACAGACTTCAGCTAAGAGTGGTAGCCAATCGCAAGGTGCTATATCCTCCACCACATTTAGTACGTACAGTAAATAATACTTCCGTATTTATTTGACTCGTTTACGAGAAGCACAGCACGATACCCTTCAATTCCTAGTCCTAACCCCGGGACCATGTTCCCAGCCAGACTTCATCAGGCCGGAATGGAATGATGCACGCTAAATCGCGCATCGCCTCCAGTATAACTCAAGTGCAGAATGATATATATTCTACCATCCCCTTGAGATATCTGCTGTATCTCAGATTTGAATTTGCATTCAATTATAGTACCTTGATTAATCATCATGAAGTTCTCAACAGTAGCCTTGCTCTCCCTCTCGTCTAGGTTTGCCAGCGCCCAATGGGGGAATATGGGAGGAGGAGATATGGGGAACTGGGGCAGTTGCGCCGTGCGTTATATTCTCATCTACATTCTATACAGCTTTTCTAACAAACTAACAGCAATCATGCTTCACCTCTGCCTTTCCCTCCTATGGAGGTAGTTGGACCGACACTTCTGCCTTCTGCCTTCCCCTCTTATACAAGTAGCTGGGCCGACGCCTGTGCAACACCCACTTCACTCGCCAACTGCATTTCTAGCAGCTGCACCAGCGCCACCTCCGCCTTCGCCACAATTACTAGTGTTCAGTCATCTTTGTGCTCTGTCTACTCCAGCTGCTCTTCTGTCGGCCAGTCCCAAAGTCCGCCGGGATCATGCGCGGGTTGGGGCTTCTGGGGCCCGATGGCCGGGGGCGCCGGGGGACCCGGAGGCTGGGAGGGTGGTCAAAATGGTATGGGTTGGTACACTATCACGGGCAGTGCTGGCCAGACTAGTGGCTTCGCGACTACGACAGAGACTGTGACAGCGACTTTGACAGGCGGAGGTCTTGCTACGTCAACGACGATAAAGACGGCGACGATTGTAGGTGCAGCAGCAGCTGTTGGAACGACCACGGGCGCATCTGCTACGGCGACGAAATCATCGAGTGCTTCGACGATATTTGGAAAAACAACGACTAGTCTTGGTGCCTTGGTTGTAGCGTCTTTAGGTCTTATGATTGTGCTGTAAGCCTCAGAAGCGGGAGGAAATCTAGAAGAACAGGGCTTTCTTCTGATGGATGGGGATGGGCGAACGAAGTTGGTTCTTTGTTGTATGGTATATCTTGAAAGATTACGGGAAAGCCTTATTAGAGTGTTATGAAAGGTTGGCGCTTTAGACACTAGACAGTGGGGGATTCCGAATAGGATATTTATCTCATTATCGGCGCTCTAATGACAGGTGTGTTCCAGGTGCTACCTGAGTCCGAATTACCCGTGATCATGTTCTGTTAACTATTAGTTACATCTTACAACAAACCTTTCAAAATCAATTCAATATAGTGTTGTAATTCGAAGCCCTTGTCCTTAGAGAGTGATCAATCACATTTACGTTAATGGTATACAGAAGAGTCTTTCCGATCTCTGTATATCAACGACCAAGGTGCTATAAACCATAGACTGTTCTTCGAAAAGGACCTTAGCGAAGCTAATTGTTTATTGCCTATATTTATAAAAGCATCTAGAGTGGATCAAGTAGATGTGATAGAAGTAACATTAACACAAGAGTAAAAGAAGAGCTCTAGAAGCTTCTCTTATATAATTCTATTAGTCTAATTAGGTTAGACTATATAACTTTAAATATACTTCTCTAACTTCTCTTAACTTTACTACTTTCTCTAATAGGTATATATGTTTAATAACCTAAATCTTTTTTAGAGTTCGATTTAATATTCTATAATACTTTAACTATATATTATAAAAGGAGTGAAAGGGGATAATGATGTTCCTAAGAAAGCCCTATTACTTTTGAAAAGAAAAATTAATGAATTAACTTAGAAATTACGACCGCTAATTGACCAACTATACAACTATTGTATTTTTCTTTCCCTTCCCTCCACCTGTGAAACATCTTCTACTTAGTAAGCTGCTGGTCCCAAGAAGAGGGTCGAATGTAGCAATATCATCCCCCTTGTCGTGATCTAAGGTCCGGTCGTATGGTTCGAGTTCTCGAGGATCTATATATAAGAAGAGTGGCCTAGAAGACTAGGTACCGCAATACGCAGTGTCAAAACAACAAAAAAACATACAACAGTAGGTATTCGCTGGTGGTCACCCACCCAACTACTAATCTACCGATCTGAGGCTTGTGTATGGCAGAGCGGACGGGATGCCCAATTCTCCTCAGTCTATGGTCGTATGTGACAACAGTTCTTAGTTTTCAAATTTATAGCCCTGATTTTGATTGCTGCTACCTAGACACTAAGTCCCGAGCTACTGCTGTTCGTTTAGAAGATAGGTGTACGTACAGTAAGGTACCTTATGTCTCTTATATCTAAATTGATGCTCTTACTTCACTGCTAATTATTCGAAGACAAGAAAGAATGCTTATTTCAATTTCAACTGGCTAAGTCAGTCATCATCCTCGTCCTCGTCCTCATCATCACCAAAGTTACTCCCAGTCCCCGGCGCAACAGTAGGTACTGGTGTCGTGGACCCATTACTCTGCACACCCGCCAATGCAGCCCAATCCCCAAAACTCGCACTCCTCGCCAGACTTAACTGTGCATCAAAAGAATCGAATCCTATCCAGTCCACTGCCAGTCCAGTCTCAGCTTTCTCAAGCTACCATCCAGCACCCAGCATACCTTTATTATGAAAAGTCAATTGAGCAGCAGGATCAGCAGCATTGCTCACAGCCGTGTCTGCCAACGCCCACCCCATCTCGAACACCCCGGAATTTGTATCGCTAGCCGCAAATCCAAGTTTGGAATCGATACAATTCTGACAGAGGAAGGTGAAGAGCATATGTGTGCCATTTACACTCGTACCTTGTAGTATAGGCACCACGCTGAAATTCCCCGTCGCAACAGGCGGGCTCGCGTCCTCTGTCTTAGCGAGACGGAATGAGGATTGGGCAGAGTTGCCGTTGGGCCAAGCGGCGAGCAAAAGAGGGCCGACCATGTCGTCTGCGAGAGAGAGATCCCACCCCAACAGGTGTTGGAGGGGCAAGGGCAGGAGATTTGACCGATGAAGTCTGTTGTGGGGTTTTGGGGGAGGGCGATGCCGAATGCGAAGGAGGTCTTTGCGCCGAAGAAACGTTGGAATGTTATGTTTGTGATGGGGTCTGTAAAGGTGGCAGTTATTTGGGCATAGATAGGCTTGAAGAGGAAGGCAAGTAGGAGAGAGCAGGTTGTGAGATACATGGCTAATTGATTGTTAGGGATGTTGAGAGAAAGTTAAGATACTGAAGACACAAGCCTTTGGAGAAGGTATCGAGACCTAGAAGTCTAGAGGACCCGTTCTTGAAGTAACATTCTTGTCTATATCTATTCTTGGCTTTTCTACCCTAGGTCAAGCATGATAGCTCCTCTTCCTCCTAATCAAGTCAAGGCGCTTGTGTTGAAGGAGTTGAAAGTTTGAAAGTTGGGGAGTTGAAGCATTCTTGGAAACACTTCGTCTAGTATCAAGTGCAACTCGGAGTGATTTTTGATCTAATCCGGCAAGGTATCCCATTTCGAGACTCTAACATCTGAAAGGTTTAATTGTGCTTGAAAATATCTTGGTGTAGTATTAAGTGCAGCTCGAAGCGATCCGGAGCAGCTGAGGCTCTGATCAAATGGGCAGGAGGTCGCGTGCTACATAATGACCTGACATTCGAAAAGTTGGAGAATGCTTGGTTAGTCTTGGTATCTCGTGGCATTGTGTCAATCCCGCTTCGAGTTGTGCTTGCTAACCATCTCCTCGTTGGGATAGGGCAGTTGAGACGACTCTCGACTGGGGATATTTTTTCTCACCTTACAGTAAAACGATGTAGTGGAGACTAAAGAAAGAAAGCTAAGATATGTCAATCCTGAAATAGGTCAGCAAGTTGACATATCGACGAAATTTGATTGTCAACAAACAGGGTTATATACTTTCAATTTATAAGAAGATTGTTGGAAGTCTCGTGGCAGCGAATAATTGGGATAGTTGGAAGTATTGATGAGCAGCACCCGGGAGACAATCCGGGGGCGTGTAGATCTGAAGGTCTGAGAATCCGAAGATCTCGAGCGGTTGAAGTTTCCGCCAAGGAAAAATGATCGTCGAAGTCTGAAGCATATTCGGATCTTTTGCCCAGAATCATCCTATTTTCGGACAGTATGCAACACATGCCAAGAACAATGTAAACTTGCCAATTGACAACTCGACCTCTGAAAATATTTATCACTTCCAGGGTTCAAGAGGACTGGGTCTTATAAGGTATCTTGGGTTTGAGATTTGGCCTCAGTGCGCGTGCGCTACAGCAGAGCGCTAGCAATATGAGAGGCGAATCAGCTGCAAGCCACGAAATACTTGCCTCCAAACCTTCGCTTGCATCCATCATCTCGACATCTTCACGGCATCGGAACAAACTGACTCAAGCCTCCCGCATCCGGGAGACTGCCTGCTACATTTGGTGAGTTGCCTCTCCAGATGGAAGCCGCCAAGCTCTACGCCAATGTCCCTTTTGAACTGGGCAGTCAGCGGATAAGGCTCGTTGAATTACTGCCTAGAATTGAATCAGAGGTCATCCAATGCAAATTCCACTGCGTCTCTCTGGTGGATTGTCCGGAATACGTCGTATTATCCTACGCCTGGGGCCCACCAAAGTCGTTCAAGCACGTACTTCTCGACGATGCCAAGTTTCCTGTTCGAAGAAATCTCTGGTGGTTCTCGCATTGTGCCCGCAATCGCGGAAGCGAAACGCAACTGTTCTGGATTGACGCGTTGTGTATCGACCAGTCTAATAGATCGGAGCGAAGTCATCAGATTGGATTGATGGGAAAAATTTACAGCGCAGCTACTTCTGTGGTGGTTTGGCTGGGAGAAGGAGACAAGGAAGCGGGAAGCGATCTCGCAATGGACTTTGTTGACATGCAAGGATTGGCTTCGCTTCGAACCAAAGCAGGTCGGTTCCAGTCTCTATGGAGTTCATCGCAGGGAAGGGCACTTTTGAGCTTGTGTGAAAGGAGTTATTGGAAACGAGTATGGATCGTGCAGGAGATCATGCACGCCAAAGACCTGACTGTGTTCTGCGGAAACAAGAGCTTTCCTTGGCAGAAGATCAATCAAATCTTTCAGAAAATGAGAAGAGTCGACGAAAGAGGCCATATCGTACATCATCAGAATGCTGCAGCAATCTTGGACAGTCCTGCCAGCGTTGTCGTCAAAGCGAAGTCGGTTTGGCATGGGGATCGGATTCCGTTGTTGTCTTTGTTGGAGACCTACCGAGATCTGCAGAGTACGGAACTTCGGGACAAAGTCATAGGCTTGCTAGGTCTTGCATCAGGCGGGGAATTAGCAAATGAAGAGGCGGCTATCTCTCTCGTAGAGTATTCAATACCCCTCATCGAGTTCTTCTGGAGAGTTTTGGAGTGGATATGGAAAGATTCCTGTCTATCTGACCGGGGTGAGATGTCACGAGCTGCCGAAAGCCTGAAGAATATTCTGAAGGTTTACGTTTCAGAAAATGAACTCAGCAAAAAGATTAACACATCTGACTGGACTAAGATATCAGACTTGGCCGAGAGACGCAGAATTCAAAATCGTATAGCTCAGCGCAACTACCGTCAATGTCCCCACACTCTCCGAATTGATCTGAAACTAACTTCACTCTAGGCAAAAAGTTAAAGAGACGTCTTGAAGAGCTCGAGAGATATGCTAGCTCCACATCAGCATCTACGCCCCCTAGAACGATGCCAGATCAATATACGCCGTGAGAAACAACGGAAGTTCTCACTTCTATGACACGTGGCACTTATACTACACAAACTGGTGGATTACAGACTGAACCCAAGTAATACCAGAGGTAATCAGACCTCCACTAAGATATTGCGCACGCTGACATTGAACCAATTCGAAGCCACCTTGATAGGAGAGTATAAAAGCATTTCAACTTTGACAGAGTATTTTTTAACTTCGTAGACCTAACATAGCAGGCTGATCTCAACGTACATACCCCTTTCAACCTTAGACAAGATCATACTAAACGTCATACAGCGCATTGTCAATTTAAAATATTTCTCATCACTGGCCAGTCTTTAGACATCCTTCCCAGTGGCGAGGTAAGAGAGAGAAACACCTTAAGTCCCTACTCTATATTCAACCATCGATTCCACACCGAAAGATAGATCGCCCACTCGTAGGTGATGAAAACTAACCGCAAATAGGCGTCATATTCAGCAATTTTGAATTGCTACTCCAGTTGCGGGAACAGAGTTCCTTCGAACATGAGATCACCCGGGTGCGGTCGCTCAAGGCCTCCGTCCTCACCTCACCAGATCCGATCCCTTGGGCTGTCGAAGAGTGGGTGTCGGCTGCTTTGGCTTTTGTGCTTGGGATCTCGCACGCATGAAAATTTCCTCTTAAATGCTCAGAGCAGATCCTATTGCGCTGCAACAACGACTCCACCATCTATGACGCTGTTATACGCGTCTACAATCTCCTGATCTCACCTAAAAATCCGATCGATGAAGAATGATCAATTTCTCAACTAAGCTAATATATTGACAACCTCCTAAAGCCTATTGGCACAAATCTACGAATTGAAGACCTGGACGCAGTTCCACATACAACATATCTTATCAAGTCCTCAGATGTGGAGAAAAGGTGGCCACCTACGATATTTCTTCTCCATCGAAAAGGACAGTATACGATTCTTTACAAAGAGCAAGAGAGCTCATCGACAGCACGTTCTATTTGGGCGTCAAGCAGAGACACGAGGGAAAAGCTGTTGTTGGTGTAAAGAGACAATCTTGTGAACTAGTGATACGTATGAGAAACTGTTGAGAGAGTCCGATTATCCTCAGTCTATGGTCGTATGTCACAGAACTTGCCTTATTTGAGAATATTTACACTTATGAAAAATTCTCCATTACCTAAACAAGCTTCTGAGTTTCTATAAATTCCATTTCCCTGCCATTTCTAAGATTGTTTTAAGAGGCTTCTCAACCGATCAAGTTCGACTTTGAGCTCCATGCAAAGGGAGTAAAGAGAATAAAATGATCTGAGCTGAAAAAGCTTTCTACGCACTACGCTGCGACTCACAGACTTTCAAGAACTCATTTGTGCTCCTTCTGGTGGATGATGCTGTTGAGCTGCTAGACTGTTAGATTGCTGCAATTCTACCGAAAGCACCGTAGGCTGTTCATCTCTTTTAAGCCAATGTAGTCGTTGCAGTTCCCGGACCAAGAATATTACATCTGGATCTAACTTTATTCACGGCCACTGTTACCTGCTTCATGTTCTATTTATGTATCTATTAGCGATACGGAAAGCTACCGTTAGAATTAGCACTTACTCCTCCTAGGAGTTATAATCAGGAGAATAGATACTCCAAAGACAAGTATACCTTTCAAAGTCCGGCCGACTGTCTCAACAATTCCATAGTACTAGACCCGGATTAGCACCACTTGCTGTGTTCTAATAGACGATCCTCACGTACGAGAACTCCTTACACGTTGACTGTGAGAATACCCAAAGGAGCAAAGACGTAGAAAGCTAGAATTTCCCCGGTCTTGCTTGAATGCTAGTACTGGGATAACTCTGCAGCAGCAATATTCTGTACGGCAAATACAGATGGAAAAGCATACCAGTATGCTAAGTCGACTACGCAGCCAAGATTTTTATCAACAAATGTCTTTACGTACTCAACTATAGCGTTTGGTGCTGGGAACTGCTGTGAGAGGTCGCTAGTGCATACGAAAATGGAAATGGCGACAACTCCCATTATACCGGCTGCGAAAATCAGTCCTGCAGTCCTGGAGGACCAGCAACCTCTAGTGTTTCTATTTAGTACATAAGTTCAAGATTATTTTCATGTAGGTTTGGGATATAGTAGGGCCATTTGGCATGGGGGTCGCTCTTCTTGCCAGTTCATTGAGTTATTTGAAATGACAGGGCATTTCAACAGGCCTCGACAGTAAGGTGTAGAGATGTTCGCTTAGAAAAGATGAAGCATACTCACTCCCTCGTCGACACAATGAAACTCCACACCAACAACGCTCTTGACACCTTCAGGCAATTTCTCTTCGCCAATATGTTCCAAGTTATAGTCAAGTTCTTGTAACTGTTCTACAATCAGATCCTCACATACGAGCTAGTCGGTAGTGAGTGAACCAGGTTCTTGAAAGAGAAGAAGTCTTTACAAGTCTCGTCACTACCTAAATTGACACAACGTCTGACCTACGCGCTTTCGCTTCTGTAGAAATATGCCGTAGCTCTTATGGTCTCATTTATATTAATCCACTGGTTGATCTCGCGCAAAGCGTGTTTATAGTCCGAATGAAACGTTACGCAGCAGGAGCGACGGACAGAAGAATGTCCTACTGCGATGCTGCAAGATTTGGATTCTCCTCCCTCGGAATCTTGCTGGCAACAGGTCTTGGTAGCATTGTGTTACTGGCCCTCTTGTTGAGTAGCTTCAGGAGGTAATACTCAGTTTCTCAAACTCGACACAATACTCTCACTCCCTCGTATGAATTTCCACACCACGCTCTTGCACACCTTCACTGCCATCTTTCAAGCCATATCAGCATCTTCCAAGCATATAGTCCAAGTGTTAGTGTGTGTTTACATCTACCTACAATCAGTACATATAGCTAGTCCAAGTTCAAGAGACCAGAAGTCTTTACAACCAGAAGAGTCTCACTCCTAACATTGACACAACGTCACTGACCTAAATGTACACAACGTCTGACCTACGCGCTTTCGCTAGCTATGCCGTATCTCCGCTCTCCCCCCCTATACCCCTCTCTTATTTATAATCCACTGGTTGATCTCGCAAACTGGTTTATCTCGCGTGTTTATAGTCCGAATGAAACGTTACGCAGCAGGAGCGACGGACAGAAGAATGTCCTACTGCGATGCTGCAAGATTTGGATTCTCCTCCCTCGGAATCTTGCTGGCAACAGGTCTTGGTAGCATTGTGTTACTGGCCCTCTTGTTGAGTAGCTTCAGGAGGTAAGAATCAGCACCATCCTACATGCCTCGGATGGCAACCGACAGCGCTGCGGCTAAGTACATCGTGCCATGCGCCTATAAAGGACAAAGAAGCTTGTTTCGTCACAGTGAAACTTTTGATAGTCACAAATGAGACTTTTCGATAGACAGCGTTTTAAGATTGGCCTTCTCAATTAATATTGATATGCAACCGCCAAGGGATGGAGGTGAATACCTGCTACCTATTAGGGATGAACGTATATTTATATGTTGTTGGGAGTAACCTCTGCATCTTAAATTACTACGAGCTACACCGCGCAAGAGAAAGCCGGAGAACTATTTGTTCTGATGAGTAGGCTAATGAGTAAGTGAATTTGGCAACGCTGTGTGGCAATACCCAACACTTAACGTGAAGTAGTAATGTAGAAATCTAGTAATTATTATGCGTATCCTAATCATGTGGTTTTATTCTCTAAACATTCTTGGCTTGTATAAGGAATTTACTATCCAGTCTGAAAGAATGGGCTCCTAAAAATTATCAGTTTCTGTAATCTAAGTAATATCAGAATGAAAACCAGGTAGGAACATACCCAATATCTGGTTCAATAGGACCTTCCAAGGAATTGAATATATCACCAATGTAATTCCCAGGCTTCAATCCACCTTCATAGACCTCTTCCCAAAACTTGAGGATATCAGTCACGATCTGAACACCAGCAAGGTAAATATTCTTAGTTGACTCGACGAAACCACCTTGGTTAATGTAGAACAGTTGTTGAGCTGCTGTCACACCAGGAGGAGGACGATCAAAATTAGCAGCTGTGCGCATCAAGATGACACGGCTGAAATCGACAAATCCGAATAATGCAGCTCGTACTAGTGCTTCTAAGGAGGCATTGTCTTCTTGAGCAGTCGTGCAGTAGTTGCCTGAGCCGTTGGTGAGCAGTGTTACATAGTTTCCAAATGCTTCACCAAGGAGCTCTCCATGCCAAAAGGCATCTGAAGTTGCAACATCCCCGTCAGTAACAGTTGGTGGTTGATTTGCAGGGGCCTCCGGGTACGACAAGCGATATGCTGCTGCTTGATCACCGTCGCTTAGTGTAGCTTGAGAGGCTACAGCAATAGCCCGATCTCGAAGGTTCTCATTGAGTTCAAAGACCTCAGTACCATAAAGAAACACGGGATACTCATCGGGAGCTGTGGCTCCAAGCGGTATGTGACCTGTGCTGTAGTTTTCAGGCAGTTCCCGAGGGTCGATTTCGTATTCTAGTCCGACCTGTACAGCGTACTTGGAGAAGACAACACTTCCTAGTGTGCCACAAGCGGGATTAATGCCGGCTATACCTCCTATTAAAAAATATGTGGATGTCAGGTTGAAATATTCCGATGTGCCGAGAGCATTCATAGTATTCCCGGCATTAATCTCTGTGATAATGTTATCAGTTAGTACTTTCTATGATTGAAGCTTACTAACCTCCTTCTCCAGTGACAACCTGGCAGATCTGGCCATCGGCTGTGCAATGAGCATCCGGCAAGATTGGAGAGAACCCTGGAACGGTAATATTGATAGCTAGCAAGTCAAATTCAGGTATGTCGTACCAGACCTCGGCTTCAGGCGTGAACTATACAATATGCCTTATTTAAGCAGGTATTCAGAAAGCATACGTAATTTGCTTGTGCGTTATTAGAATTGTGCTTACTAGGCTGACTATAAAGACTTTGGGCGTGATTTTGTTGGAACAGCCATCACTTCGTCCGCCAACTTTTACAGTAGGAAGTGCCCACACACCAAGAACATTTAGAGAAGCTAACCAGCTACAAAAGATGTAGTTTCTCATGGTGGAGATGAGTTCGAGGGTGGTGATAGGAACTATTTACAAGTCACCATGCTCCTCTTCACCTTCTTAAGGAAGAAATCAGAGCTAGGTGTTGCTTCAGTAACAAGATTTCAGGACTGAGTATACTATGAAATTGGCTAATCCTAATAGATAAGATAATTATCTATAGAATGTCACTTGCTAGATAAGAGTTTAGTTCGTCTTAAAAAATTAGGCAGACTAGGGTTAGTTCTTTACCGAGGAATTGAGAATATTAAGCAGCCAACCAGTTACTTCACTATTTACATTCCTGACTAACAAGTTAGATCATAGATTATGCAAAGTCGAACTCAGATATGCAATTTATTTACTGCCTGCCTCACCAACCACTTGTAAAGTCCTCTGGTTATTGATTTCAAAAGCCGGCTCTTAGTCGCAGAACTTTAGGCCGGGCTCAAGTGAGTATACTGCTACTGTTAAATCGCAAAGCCTTATTTTCTGGACCATTCTCATGGAAGCATAGAACACGGAGCACCACGGAAAGACATATCAATGTAAGTTCCTGTAAAACTGACATATACATGGATTGTGTTTAGAGTATAGTCCACTTCGTTCCATCTTGAACTCCGCGAGAAATTTAGAATCACCAAGAAAGGTTCTACAATCAAATCCGATACAGAAAATTTCCTTCAGATGTAAGTTGATGAGTCAATAGGCCACAGGCACTGCAGAGTAACCAATCCACTTCCAACCTTGCCTGCGAGACTAGATTACGGGGAGAGAATAACACAATTTCAGCATCATCCCATCATTATCGACAGCATTACTAAAAGAGCAATAATATGGAGAAAATAGACTGTAGCAACTGGCACCGGTCCGCGAACACTATTGAGTTAACCAAGGCAACCGTGTGCCAATATCTGGAGATCCTTAGGTATCTTCTCGACTAACTAAATTCGGTCCAAAAGGATAGTAGATTAGATGACTCTTCGCTGGGTAGTTGGCTTATCTCAGTAAGTATAGATTCCAAGCCCGAATATGCTTTACTGATGTACTTGGCCAGAGTGCTAATAACTCCAAACAAACCTCCACATCAAGTTAACAAAAGCCATCAGGCGGCTTACGTATACT
This sequence comes from Pezicula neosporulosa, assembly GCA_009805495.1. Lineage (NCBI taxonomy): Eukaryota > Fungi > Ascomycota > Leotiomycetes > Helotiales > Dermateaceae > Pezicula > Pezicula neosporulosa. The sequence goes on from SELE01000009.1 coordinate 636,641, forward strand.
GTCTGTTTGATCTAATCTTTACAGTTCATGAAACTAATGTTAGAGATGCAGAATTGGAGAATGTAATCTTAACTACACAAGTAGATTTTCGATGCTATCATTTCCACGTGATTCGTTCGCGAGGATAAGGTAGAGAAGCAACTTAGACTACCGAGAGAATTCTTGCGTCTTCTCTAAAACTATCAGGTCCGTAGCGTAAGGTTTCACGGCAACGACGACCAGAATAACCTTGTCTGAGGTATGTCAAATTCTGCACGTGTACCATAAAATATGTGTAGTTTTTATTTTATCTCATTTTCCATTCTTCATTTGGGAGATTATCTTCAAGGTTGAATTCTGTTGGTGAGGTTTCTATCAGGTTGCTCTTTGTTACATATGACAAGCAGACAAATATAACGCATACTCTTATAATCTCTAAAACTGCTGATTTTAAGATATTATGGCTCGAGGGTTTAATGTCTAATTATTGCTGTCGAGATCATAACTAGCTTGACAAAACAAGATATACACCAATTGAAAACAAGATTGATGTTTTCGAGGGATTTTTGTCGTTCTCTTTTGAGTATAGAATATGAGGAGAAAAGGCTGAAGATGCTGATCAAAGTGGTATGTTCGTCCAGATTAGATGTTGATGATTTCTACGAACCGAGATGTTAAGGTATACCAATTTATAGCACAGAAGGACTCCAAAGTCAATATTACCTTAGCTCAAATTCGGCTGTAGTAGCTACGGCAAGTAAAGATGATAAAGCTGTGATGTGTGGACTATCGTAGTTGAAAGTAAACGAGATAGTAGTTCGATGAATTCATAGCTGTTTTAGGAATGCTGTTACTAAGGACGTTCATTGCTGTTAGCATCTTCTTTTTCCCCTTCCTTCTCCTTCTTCTTTGGGGGTCTTGCTACTGACAAAAGATAGGCTATCTTTGCAATGCCGGTCTTTGACCTAAATAGAGATAGTAGACTTAGTTATATAAGCTTTTAACCTATATGTTTTAAAAAAAATATATATAATTTATTTCCTATTGCTAAAACTACTAACATTAGGGGACCTACGATTATGAACTAAAGCTTAACTGCGAAATCCTTCTATTACCGTTCCTCTCTCTAATCAATATTGAAAGTAAGAGCAGGTAACGATACATAGCACCTTGCGAGCGTGCGTGAAAGTCCAAGCAGGACAGGATGACCAGTTCTAGCAGCAACACTACAACCTTGTCAGGTCTCTTCTCTTTCCCTCTCTCTTCGGATTCGCAGCCGCATGAAGTAGACTGCGTGCGCTCAGCGATTGCCATCTGCTGATCGTAAACGTAGGTTTTTGAGTGGTGACTTGGTTCTGACTTATCATTTCTAAACCTCAAGATACAGCCCATGACATTCCACCACTGCTATTAAAAGACACATATTTTCGGACGACTTCATGAATCGGAAGCCTGCAGCACTTCCTATAATCCTCACCTGTTGCGGCTCAAACGCGATCTTCCTCGTCTCAGAACTCCTGTGCCATCTCTTGGATCGTTGGCTTCCTTAAGAGTCACGAAGAGTAATATCATATCCCAACATCACGATCCGCGTCCTTGAACACCGAAATGACAAGCCTCACAACTAGACAAACCACATTAAAACACCCTTCCTCTTTCCCTCCCTTTCGCCATAAATAGCAACTCATTCGTACTCTCCAGAACCTCCACTTTCTACGGCTCCAACCAAAGCTTCCTCACCGCTTCAAAGCACTCGTTATAATATGCCTTCTGCGATTTTACCTACTCTCCAAAATTTAGATTTATCCTATACACATCTCTACACAATCTCATCCGAAGCATGGGACTGCGCTCCCGGGGACAATTAATCGAGCAAGAAAGTTTTGAGAGGGAGGACAAACCTCAACCATCCACCTCACTTCACAATCTCACATCTCACATCTCAACCAAATGCATAACACCCGGCCTCCCTAAAACTTCAATAAATTCGAAGAATAAATTATTTTTTCCCCCTCAAGCACGATCTTTTCTATCAATGGATACAAGGCATTATAGAAATCCGAGACTTTTTCTAGATGGATGATCCATATGATACGTCTCGTCTAAGGATTTCTCCTGATTCCAAAAGATTTTATCGTGTTTTGCTGCTTCTGGTTTTACTGAACAAATCGAGGTGTTTCGTTGAACGGATGTATCCCCGGAGAGAATTCCATGGAGCCCTCATCCTATACATTGCTAAATATAGGGGTAGAGAAATTTTCAAAATTTCCTCCGCAGCAGATTTCTGCTCTACGCGCCCCCGATGATACGCCTGTACCATGATCTCTATCTCTACTACGATTACCACATTTGGAGAAATCTCAATAAAGCCTCAAACCACTCTCCCCATGGCGCTTATTAACCTATAATATTATCATGTGATAAGACTTGGATAGTAATAAACAGGATTTGCAGAGTGAGATATGATGCTTTGCTTGTGAGTAGGTACTGGTTGTAGTAAAAGTCCTTAAGTAAATGTTGCGAGAAATTTTGTTGGCCTTATTGTGGTATGGACTCCTTACACATTGTAGCAAAGTTGACCAGTCTAAAGGTATAAGAAGGGAGATATAATTAATTGACTAGTTATTATCTCCATGCCAAGCATCTGATGGCATGCTTAGCAGTACTATATGTCCATGCTATTTAAGGCGTAAGAGAATTATGGGTGAACCACCCAATTTATACCCTACGCTTCAGCCGCGTTCCTCCCGACAAAATTGCAGAAGAGGCTTTAAACGTTCCCAATGATACAAGCATAATTCTCACTTTGGTCCTAATTGGCCACTTTACAAGGTAACGCAGACGTAGGAATCAGTGACGTCGGGGGTCGTAGAGTAGCAGTGACCGCCGCAGCAATCGTTTCCGGCAATGCATATGTCTGTCGATCTTCTTAGTAACATATAATCTCGCCGCTACCTTATTCTAGATTCAATACTTACGACCGTCAGCCCAGCAATCGTCTCTCCCCTCCTTAATGCTGAACACCTCAGCTGCATCGGCCACTGATCAAGAGCGTCAGCCATCGCGATGATATAGAACAAGAGAGGAAACCATGTGATAAGTAAGAGGGGACATGGACTGTACCTGCACGCTTAAAAACACTGAGGCCTGGCGCAGCGCTCACTGCGAGCACGAGAGCGGCGAAAACGATGGAGATCTTCATCTTGGCTAGATTGAAAGCAAGAAGTGTAGGGCTTGATCGTGATGAATATTTGTTGAGTGATTGTTGCAAGAAGAAGAGAGATGTAAGTTGTTAAAGAAGCGTCTTATATACTTTTTCTGGCATCAAATGGGGAAGCAATATTCAAGGAACACCCTCTATGATCGATCCTTCGCCTATCCATCCGCACGCCACTCTGTATCCATCTCGACTGATATAATAACGAACAACTGATCGAACTATATGGATTATATATGCAAAACTCATTCTTGTGGGCTTATGGCCAGACTTCGGTTCGCAAACCTCAAATCAATCAATGGGGAAAGCGATATACGAATGAACGAACATACGAAGTACGAAGGTACTGGGAGTAAGTTATGGCACACCGCTCTGCAGGGGTTTATGTCAGGCAGAACAGTTACTACCAATTTTTGGTGTAAACAGAGGAGTGCGTCCCTGCTAGTACCCCCCTGTATTTTGTCCCGAACAAGGCAGTGTGCCATAACTTACCCCCAGTACCTTCGTACTCCACAATTGGTTTTTCGTCTTTCGTCTTTCCATTTACACGTTACTTTATATTCTCCTTGGCCGATATAATAACGAACGATTAATAGAACTATACTATATCAGACCGTCCATAAGTGGATCGTCTGTCACGACTCGGTCCGACGCTGATCCGAACTACCTCCCTGTTACGAACGTTGTATTACGCTTATAGCCTAAGGCTCGGCAGGTAGAACTAGGAGGGATTAGTGCACTGCCATACGCTTTTGCTTAACTCATCTTCATTCTCAGACTTCTCTAACCAGTATGAACGAGATTAGTATACCAATTAGATACTAGGTACAAAATCAATTATTTAAAGCAATACACCAAGTTCACATTGAGTGGTTATGCCATAACATCTTCCAGGATCTTAAAGAAAGCGTGAGGTGAAAACCCCTTCGCTTAACCCGAAAACCTGGGCTGCAACCCACAACCATTATGAAAACCTAAAAGAGTAAAAAAAAAGAACGAAAGCATCTTACGAATGGAGAGGGAAATGTATACAGGATGCAGAATTATAAAATGGAAAAAATAAAGAAATTTGAACCAAAAAGGAAAATCAATGGTTTAGCAACACCCCGTTTCGATCGGGGGACCTCCGGGTTATGAGCCCGGCGCGCTTCCGCTGCGCCATGTTGCTTTTGTTTGTTTGATGAATGAGAACAGCTTATTTGAGATTCTGTACTCAACATCAAGCTATCAACTTTAAAAAAACAAGAACTCTGAAGATTTACCTTAAGTATTGCTGGTCCTTTTACAGGCACATAGTTATCGAGAATAATAGCTTATTATTTCTCTCTATATTTGACCTCCGCAAGTATCCATACCACGGAAATTTATACACCTTGCTCCGGTTGTACAGAATTACTAATAAACCTGTCGTCTTGACCACTTCCCGACTATTTTATCATCTCAAAAAGGATGATGGTTTCTGTGACTCCCCATCTTTTCCTTCTAAGCGCTTGGGGGTTTTATAGATTCTAACCACTTGAATTAACTCCTGGGTACTGAGAGAATCATCAGGATTAACATAATCTTAGGAACTTGTTGGCATTTCAGGAGGCTTACAATATTTGGATCCCAAGTCGGGTGCCACCAATGTGTAACCCACTAGTTACTTTCTAGAAGAAACCTCACTATCAAGTTAGTCGAGTTTTTGATGTAGAACGCTTCGTCGAGGAACTCAAAGATATTGAAGACGTTCATTCATCTTTTGGAAAGCATAACAATCGATGAGAGTACGGGTTCGTCTGAAAACCGGCCGTTGCACGTTTTTCCTGTATTGATGTCACAGACGAACTAAGGAGAGTGCCTCGACATCTATGGCACTTCCTCAAGGAATCCACGACATTATTCAAAGTGTTCAGACATGATTCCAGGCACTTATAGCTTCTCGCTCTCGAGCAAACTCTGTTTTCTTACAAGCACGTATCTATCGGAAGAAGGACCGACGAGATAGTGTGATCAGAAAAGAAACTGATAAGCTCGGTAGAATTATGGTACATCGTCGTCGCAAGAAAGATTCGCCGCCATTGCCTCTGTTAGAGAGTTATGAACTTGGAAAGCTGTATACTAAGCATGGGCGACAGTTCTTTCCGTCGAAAGATCTAATATAACTGCTGTAATTATAAATAGTTGTACATATCAAGCAATCTAATCGGAAGTCCTTCCGATGCTTTAATAGTTGTCCATGAAAGCATGCCCATTGGAAGGCAACTCAATTCGACCATGTATAACCTAGGTAAGTTGTGATTCTACCGTGATTGTAGATAACTGCCTGGCTTTCGGCATAGTTAGTTCCTGCCAAGTACATCTCTCTTGTTCCCCATCGGACCACAGGTGATTTCCGTCTTTTCCCATATCTCATTTCTGAAGCCCACTACACCTAAGGCCGAGATACCAGACAGCCCTTCGCTCGGGCGCGGCCGCCACCTTGGTTCAAAAGTTGTTCGATCAGACTCCAATCCGTTCAGGGACAAGACTCGCGATTCCGTTCCCTTCAATCCGACTACCGGTGATTTCCGTCATTTCCCATATATCATTTCTTCGATAGGCTTCCAATATTCTCAAATTAAAGATTATGTAATATCTCTGTTGTTATTCTTAACGCTCTTGTTATCTAGTATAAAAGATTTGACCATATCAAGGGTTGCCCATGGTTTCGGCAAGCCTACCATTATATTACTTTACGAGTTCGTTGAAGTACTCTCACCTAGTGGATAACAATTTAAGCACACATAATTATCTATCTACTCGAATGTACCTTCACTTCTCATATTTTTGTTCCGGACTTCGTGGTTTGTGTAGTCTTTAGCTGTATTAACTTTTTGGATAAAATAATTGTAATTTCAAGATAGATTAGCCTTCTTAACTCTCTAGATTTCTTGCCGCCACGATCGATATTATACACTAACTACTATAGATACCGGAAGATTTTTTTAAACAGAATATTAATAAGATAAGGAAGGCAAATATGAAAGTGATATAATCTCTGGAAGCAAAAAATTCCTGTCTTATATACCAATCCGATGCTTATTTTAACTTTGATGATGTCAAAGTATATTCTAGTGTCTACACTAACACTGTAGTACAATACCCAGCCTTCTGTAGCAATATACAAGGTCTCGCCTAAAGATTTACTTAACACTAATCAGATATCCGTTCTCACTAATGCCATATCCTAAAATCGACCGCTACACCCTCCTACATAAACCAAAATAAGAAGTCTTGCCTCCAGTGGGTTTTGGGGGCTCTATGGGTTCGGGGGCTCAAAAAAAGAATGGTCTGATCCCTATAATACATAACTGTTAGTCATCTTTAACATTGATGGTTGTAATTACAAATGTGGGCAGAGAAGAATCTAGTCAGAAATAATACTCCGAAGAGTAGATGTAGTATATATCTCGCAAGAGATATATGTCTGACAATGGGATCGGACCATTGAAAGACCTAAGAATGGGATCGGACCACTCAGAGACTCAGAAAGCATATCAGGTATCATCAATTTCCCCACAACCCTCTATGAGAATGGCCGAAGCCTGAACCTTTTTCCTCATACAAAATATTTATTGTTATTTTTGGCCGAATTCTCGCTTGTGAAGCGAGAGAAGAAAGGAGAAGCTTGAAACTTACCACTACGGCATCGGAACATCATTAATCCGTTTGTTTTTTTGATGTGCTCGCTCTTATTACTACCTATGATGTAGGTACTTTCCTTGATCCTAGGGCTTTGCCCACCGGTAGAATCCACAATTATGGTACTCCGTAGAGCTTAAAGAAAATAGTATAAGTACAACAGCTAAGGTACACGAAAAGAATAGATTAAATGCAAAGGAAAATAAATATAAGTTCTGGAGGTGCTTTGGATAATGGAGAGACATAGTTTTGGTGTTCGAAATTTTTTCTGAGGTTTGGCGTTGAACTGTGCGATGGGGAGCTGTTTTGAGTGGGGGGATAGTTCTCTAGCGTACCTAGGTAGTCTACAGCGTAGCTACTACAGACATCATCCAACTAGATTTCATCTATGATCATTTGAGTAGAAAAACCTAATTCCGAGTATATTGAGCTGAGTTATTTATGCACTGAGTATCATACACTTTTCCACCAAGTAAGTTCGAAATAAGCCCCTACTTCTGAACCACAGCCTCAAATAGTCTTCGTCCCTCACCCTTCGCCGCCCCATCAGGCGTCCAGGCCTTAACCAACACGAAACCAGCATCCTCTAAGAGAGTCTTAAACTGGGCCTCAGTACGTTCAAGAGCTGACAGACCTGCCATCATAACTAGATCGGCCGACGCAGAAAATAGTGGTACTTTCTCCTCTGGAAGTGTGTTTTTTTCGTTGATAAGGAGAATGGATTCTTCTGTCATTGCCTCTTTAATCTGATGCAGGATTTGGATTGCTTGTTTGTCAGGCCAGTCGTGGATTACATTACCTAAATAGTAAGCTTTAGCACCTTTGACGGGTTGCGGAGCGAAGAAATCGTGTTTCTTGACTTCGATTCCTGCTGGTAGTTCGGTGATACTTTCTACAACGACGGGGATATCTTGTACTATGAGTCTGCCAGTAAGAGATGGATTGTGATCTTTGAATCTGATGAGGTCGTGACCGAGTCCACCGCCGACATCAACCAGGAGGGGGTCTGATGGATCTTTTACTAGCAATCTCGTAGATACTGGGAAGTATTCGAACCAGGGTTGGGCGCCTGTTGATCGTGCTATTCCCATTGAGATGTTGAATGCATGTTGGAGCTTTGGTTGCGTGGCGAGCCATTCGAAGGAATGAAGTTTGGTGTTATGGGCGTACTGGAACGGGCTGTCGTAAGCATCTGTGGGGTTCCGATACCCATTATTTTCAAAGTAGGCGGGTAGGGCAGAGATCACTTCATTATGGGCAGTCCTGAGAAGGAGACGTCAGCTAGGGACATGGAGAATAATAGGGCGAACCTACATATGAATGATGCCCTGTGCAAGTGGAGAAGTTGTGACGTAGGCACTAGAGAGGGGTGTCGATTTGAAGGTTCTTAGTGCTACCTCCTCGAAGATGCCCATGGCTGCAAGAAATCTCACGATTCGGACTAAGGGCGTTAATAGGTACTTCTCTATCCCTAGGTCTCAGAAATCTCTCACTTACCAACAAGTAAGGGGTCTGCACCCGTCTTGGAAGCAAGATCGTCAATCGTGAATGTGCTTCCACTTGCAGATAGAGTGGCTGCAGCATCAAAAAGCTTCATATCAATTGCTAATCTTAGAATGACCGCTTGGTGAGGCTATGGGACGTTCAAAATCAGCATCTAATCCAGTATGCGGAGGTGTTACCAGTGGGCAAAAAAAAAAAAGTATCATACAGCAATAATATATCTGATAGCCGCTTCACGCGCAGTTTCAATCTTCGACTGTAACTTTGTAATAGCAGCAAGTAGAGGGACTCGGTCCTCTTCTTGGAGGTTAGGAGAATCTGCGATTCCATTGATGGAGTTAATGACGTCGGTGATGGAAAGAGTCATTGTGTCTTGGAGTTTCTTTGATAATGCAAGTAGTTTTGATGGGTGTTTGAACTGAATTATTGTAGATGAAATAAAGAAGGAGATGTCTACTTATACTACTTGTTCCATACATTTCTTAATGTCTGTATCTACCTACCTTATGCCCGTCGGGATCGGTCTCGGACTCAAATTCGGGGCCCCGAGGAGCATCACCAAATGCGCACGTATCAGGGCCCTGGAGTGTCCGGGACCGAGGACATCACAGTCATCGCTTGTGGCACCAAATGGGCCGTCTTACTGTATGCTGCAATGTGGCACAGCTACCAACATATTTGTGGTTGTCCTCTTCGGCGTATTGGTTTACCCGTCTCAATTCTACGTTACGCGAAGTAAACAACAAGACCTGTCTCAATACATTGCTCAATTGAATATGACTCAGTAGACGAAATAAAGAGGATACCACTGATTTTCAAAATATCATGTGGCGCTTCCGATGACTGTTCAACATTAAATTCGGTTACGATGCTTTCAATGCATTTGCGACGACACGCGTCAATCCAATACACTCCTCTTCTCTGAACCGTCGACACACCAGCTGTACCGTAATTGGCGCACCAACATAGTCTTCCGGAGAGTCTGGACATGTTGTCAATTTTTGCATTGTACTACCCTAGAAGATGGAGACTATCTTACATTGCGCTTGTATAGTAGCATCGCAAGCATTTGCTGGCTTGTAGTCCTTGTCAATAGGATCAAGCGCTGGGTCGACAGCCGAATGGATGGGAATAATCATCCCTGGATAGTCGATCATATTGAAAAGGCTCGTGTAGATAATATTTCTGTAAGAGCGCACGAGGTTAGTAATAAAGAACAGACGTACTGATAACGAAGCTACCCACCGAGGCCATTTCCCGTGTATGTGAGCGACATTTGGGCTAGGAGGAAGAAGCAGCCCATCGATAGGCTGCCCAGTACTGGTTATGGAAGCAGTAGCGTTCCATGCCTTGAGCCAAGCTGTCGCGACCTCGTTCTTCTCCAAGTTTAATTGCCAGCTCTGGTATACATTGAGATGGGGTGCGTCTTCGGCTGTCACCATCATAGGATGTCGAGGCTCACCAGACGACGCAAATGTGCGTCTCAGATCCTCACCTCCGTCAGACGAATATACTTGATTCACGATATTCTCAGCCTTCTCGTTATCGAAGGGTATCTCGAAGTCGACGACTGCAATACGGCGTCGTGCCAAGGTCAGTCAACGGAGGCAATGATTCAAAGAGGAAAAGACAAGACATTCGGGAAACAAACCTTCATAACCGGCCTTGGTTAGAGCAGAAACAGCTGTATCGATAGCTCGTCTCACAGGGGGCCATGGCATTACATACTTGTCCCATCGCATGACACCATATACAGGCTTCCTTAATGTGCCATCTGCGGCCTTGAGATGGTTTAACTCTGCCATATCCTGCCTCCATGGTATCTCAGGTGTCTTTGGATCAAGCAGCCAAGGCTGTGCTTCAAGAACGGCTTTCAGAAACGCACGCAGCAATACCAGAAAGCGAATGAGAGATGGGACCTAAAGCCGAAGCGATAGATTCAAGGCCGAGAAGTGTATTTCGGGCACCTGCATACGGCAATCGATGCAAGGTAGGTCGAAGTCCATAGAGACCATTGTATGCAGCAGGGATCCGAACAGAGCCACCGAGATCAGTCCCAACACCTACTACGCTACCGTACATAGCTACGTTGGCACCTTCTCCTCCACTCGACCCTCCAGGAGTCAAGTTTCTATTGAATGGGTTACTGCTTCTTCCATAGACATAGTTGTCTGACTCTGCGAACATTAATGCTTGAGGTATGTTAGTTCGGCAGTGGAGGATCGCTCCAGCATCTTGTAAGATATCAACAAGTACAGAGTTTTCTTTGCTGACTTGGCCAATCCAGGAAGCAATTCCCATATTGCATTCTGTGCCTTTGATCTGAAATTGGTCTTTGAGGGAGATCGGCACCCCGAAGAGCGCACCCGTGGGTTTGCCGGTCTTCGAAAACGCATCATCGAGCTCCTTGGCTCTTGCTAGCGCTTGGGTGAAGAAGATCTCAGTCAAGCAATTTGTGAGCTGGATGGTACTATCAGTACTTGTCATGTAGGCGTCCCGACACGTGGGCATGTTACCTGATGTGCCACTGCAGCAGCTTTGCAAAAGGCAGTTGTGACAGTTAAGCAAGTGAGCTTGCCAGTGGCCATTAACTCTAACAGTTCGCCAGCATCTTCGTGCACTATATCAAGCTCACCCGCAGTCAGAATAGCACATTGAGCTGTGAAATCAATCACTCGGAGCTGGTCGTCAGGAGGAAGCTTGTCCGCAGGAATGCGCCATTCCTCGGGAATGAGCTCTGAAGCATCCATGATCTTAGCTAACTTCTATCACGAGGCTGAATCTGGCTCTCTTACCCAGCTGCTGAGCATTCTTCTTCTTGATGGCTGTAGTGAAGTCTGCTGCAGTTTTCATTTTAGTCATTCTCTTAAGCATCGAATGGATTGATGATCGTCAGAAGTATGGCGGCTGATATTTATTGTCTTTTATAGACCAGAAGATAGGCAATTCTTATGTTAACGTCATTCGGACCTCGTTTATTTAATTAGTATGTAGTTGTACAGATAAGAACAAGAAGAAGCTGCAGTCCGGCGTGTGTGTGTATGACTTGGCCGATCGATGCACAGCTAGCCGTTCTATCTCATCAAATCGGATAGCATAGGGTCGCAATCCCGGGGCCTTGGCTACCTACCCTACCGACGATGACCACGGAGAGGCGAGCCATTCAGTCATTGGAGGTCATCTTTTAAATCACTATAGCGTAACGGAAGTCCGAATCCTCTATACTTTACGTGTCTTCATAGTCGCTATGATTCCGTTTATTTACCAGCTAGCTAGCCATTCTTGATATTATCCACTTGGTTCTTGTTTCTGTTGTTTGCATGCAAGATGGGGGAAGATCGGCATGGAGATATTACTGTAAGAAAGTGAAAGTGGGTTAGCGTTGCGGATAGATTCCCGAAAGTACGAAGAAGTACTGTAATCATGCATTTTCCGAAGCGAGCGAGCATCCATGAAAGTCCCTTTGGCTTTTGTTATGTTGATTCCGACCTCTACTATACTGAGATACTTTCTTCGTAGTACAAGAAGACATATGATACCTGGTAGGAGCTTCAAAGTTTGAGGTTCAATACGGAGGATACTTTGTTCTTAATCTTTGTTCAAAAGTGGGATGATTACAATGGACTACACGAACTACGGGAACTGAGCGATAGGAATGGATACATGAATGTTGAAGTTTCTACATTTTGGCGACAACAAAGTACTGAAAACTACTCTATCTCGTCTTGGAGAAGTCGCTGTTGGGATTGAATATTTCCATGCATTATTAGCCGTTGAAAATTGGGAGTCCTGATCAAGGCTTCAAGGATAACCAGCCGTTGTACCCAACGCAAGGTACGATATAGTGATCTTCTGAGAGAATCCTCGAACTTCTATCGTCACAAGAAGGAACAAGAATTTACACAGCTTACTAATTTTAATGACTGTCTAGTTTTAGAATCTAATGAATATCCGCTCTTCTACATTATCATTTTTGCTGTGTCCATGTATCCTACTTCCTGTTTTAGTACACTATCTGAGCGATGTGGGAACTCCAAGCAGGGGAAAGACATTTGATTATGATGTCACTATTGGTAAGGAATATAGCCATCAACGCTCTACTACCAACTTGGCGAATAAGAGATCTTCTCTTTTGGAGTCGATGGCATTGACTTCGGGACGTATCCTCTCTAAAATACTTTCTTCTTAAATTTTCTCATTTCTCTTATTAGAAGTCCTTGAATTTTACAATCTTTGGAAGAGTGAATTCGTTCTTCACGAATTTGAGACAGGGAATTTGTGGATGGGTGCTGACATGAGGGCTTGGTCTTCGAGATGTAATCAGTGAGCTGCTAGATAGAGGTTGGAATACAGTATGGAGAACTGAACATAGGTTTTTACATAAGGGGAAGTTTGGATCAGATTGTGTATGAAAAAAAAGGTGTGAAGGTGTGATGAATGTCTTTGCTAATCCTACGTTGTGTTATACAAGAATCTCTTTCCTGTGATACCCTCATGTCCCTCTCCCAGAGCGCAGTCAGAGTCGCCTATTTGTATTTGAGTAACTCCGACTTTGGTCCATCCACCCTATCCGGTCTCAGTCTCTTCATACTTGTAATCCTCAAGACAAGCCCAAGCCAGAGATCAAGGAGACCATCATGTTATTGTCCTTGCTATTCTTATTCTCCTTGGCAACCTTCTGAGGGGGAGAGAACTTAACCCAGTCTTTATCGATAGGCTCTTCTTCAACGAACTCCCAGTCATCATCTTTTCTCTTGTCGGAGCTTCTGCGTGCTCGAACAAGCTGCAGCAGTCGAAGAATCAACGCCACTAATTTGCATACAAGCTTGTTATTTGTTTGGCTATTGCTAGTCTCTGTAGCTGCTTTGCCGACTGAGTTCTTGAATATAATTCGGCATCGCGGTGGCGAGCGCTGCATTTCAGCTAGGTTGGCAGGGTCGTAGATTTCCCTTAGGTCCTTTCCGGAGAAATATGACCTCGATGCTGAAGAAATCGCATTGTTACGAGTACTTCGAGAGGGCGCGATTTGGATTTGGTGCTTGTGCTGGTTGTTTGTTGAGGATTTGAGATCTTGGAGAATTCCATTTGACATTGAGTTTGATGGAGAAGACATCTTGGATGCTATTGCTGATGTTTTGGCTTTTCTCCTGGATTGTTGTTAGTATTGGAGTTTATTGTGTTTGGGATGCAGCGAGCAAGCAATAGGTGGTTGGGATGCTTCGCAGAGAAGGTAGAATTCGTGGAAAGACCGCAGGTTGATATCTTGATTTAGCCCAACGGCAGTGAGATGAGCCAGTGCGGGATATGCAATGAAACGATTCGAGGTAAAGGCATATGACCATGATATGGAGGTGGACATACTGCGCTATCAAGCAACTTACAGTTACAGAAAAATCCTGAATGTGGATAGCCTGAGTAAAGAAGTTGTTCTTGCGTAAAGATTTGAAGTTGTAAGTTGGTGGGTAGTATTTGGAGGTATTAATCTTGAGCTTAGTGCGAGGTTGAAGGCCCCACACTAGCGCGAGTTTTGCCGCGGGCGGGAAATGGTGAATAGGGGGACGGGTGAATGTGGTATGTTTGCGCAGGGCTGCGGTGATGTAATTGCGGTATCGTAACATATTAGATTGAAAACAGAAGACGCATATCAATGAAAGATACTTGGCAGAGAGAAAATTCTAATCTTGTGAAAAGGGAAAAGTGGAAATTAATTGGGACATTTTGGAGGCGCTCGCTTAAATTACGCCAGGGGAAAATATTATGCTAGAGTCTATTGTATGACAGTGCATGTAGCAGCCGTAAAGGGATGTTATGTACTAGTATTTTGTACAATGATATGGTGGGCGATTGCGTTGGGGTCCTTTTTGCTATCTTAGAAGGTAGGAATGCTAAGCGAGCAAGCTGCTGGACTTGCGTAGATAGGACTTCCACAAGGTGGACAGAGAAACGTTTATTATTTGTGTTGTGTAGAGCATAATGATTAGATATAATTGTTTTCTTGAATTCTCGCTCCAACTGAGTTACCCACTTCATCCGAGTTACTCAAAGCATAACCTAGTCCTCCCCTTCCTCATCGCTCTCCTCGTAGTCTGCCTCGTTACCTTCCTCTCCACCGGTTTTTCCTTCGACCGAATCTCCCCCTAGTAACACCAAGAAAGCTGTAATAGGTGAAATACCAGAAGCTGTGGGTTGAGATTCCTTTCTCTTCTCACTTGATGCCGTCTTTTTCTTTTCCTCGGCGCTGCGGTTTGGGCGTATCTTAACCCAGTCCTTAGATAAGGAGGGTGAAGAGTCAAGGCGTACCCATTCTGGCTCATCTTTCTGTTGTGAGATATCCTCGACTATGGGCACCTTGTTTGAACTAGCTTGTCGACCTACAACGCTTAGTTTTGAGGATGCGCGCTTTGCTGATATTCCTGTGCTCGGGCGTGTAATAGTTGCTGAGGATATGTCAGTGGTAGTAGTACTGGCCCTATCTGTTGGTGTAGCTAGAACTCGGCTGCATTGAAGTCTTAACTTGACTCGGAATGGGTGTACTTTTGGGTTTAGAGTTCTTGTTGTAGCGCCTAGAGTATCATGTGTGGGCTCCTTGGCAGGGAGCTGGCGGGTAGATGTCGTTGGGCTCTCGAATGGAGTATTTGAAGGAGGCATCTTGCCTTTCTTTTCTGTGGCTGGATGTTAGTCACGCGCATACGAATATTTCCCAGTGCGCTTTGAAAATTCCGAACTTTCCAAAGAGATCATAAAGCAAAGTAATCGGCTCCACTGAGTGGCATGCAACACAAGGTGATTAGGGATGGAATTCATAGGAACCTGACTTACCGCACTGATGAAGAAAGTTGAAACTGCTAGGATTGGATGGTGGATCTTGCGCCAAGAAAACATTGAAAGTAATTAGGAGATGTTGAAATTCGAAAATTTTATGAGGTGGGTTGGCACCTGACGGCTTTGTCGAGGGATGAACAGTGAATGAAGGCAATGCATTACCGTAAACAATCATATCACCTATGACTAGCCTAAAACAATCATGGAGGGAAATTATAATATAAGATTCACACACTAACTGTAATCTATAATTCTCTTTTAAATTTTAAAACCCCAATTGTTAGCTTTTAATCAACTTTTTTGAGGTAATAGAAAGTATTACCTTGACAGTTTTCTTCATTCTTCTCTACGTCCCATCAGCTCATCAAAACCAAAGTTAGAAAACAACCCAGTCTACCAGTTGTCAATAACTATACTCTTGTCTTTCAACGGTAAGTACGTACATTTGAGCTTCTATTATGTTCTAACGTCCTTCGGGTGCTGACTGAGAAGGTACGCAATAACGAATTGTTTCCTTCGAGCTAAATTCGCAGGTAATGAATTCTTGCGCACTATGGTCGTCTCCGTGACCTACAATATTCCAAACAGAAGAACCTCTTTGTGGATCTGCCCGCCGTCTAATTGGTTCCAAAACACAGAGTCTGATAATAACATGGGGATTACAGATCTGGTACTTATACCACGAAGACAACAAGGCTGTCAGATATGGTACCTGTTCTCCCTAACACGTTGCCGGGTTTCTAGGGCTCTTTCTAGAGCTCTGGTGGAAGGTAGGTTGTAGAGTTTGGTTTCGGAACTCATCTTGCAGTCCTTTGGATTCTGCTAGGTCTATAGATAATAGTCTGGAGTGTTGGATCGCTGTATGGTGTTCGTAGGATGGTTGCAACATTGCTTTTTACATTAGCGAGGAATATATAATTTAGCCGAGGCACTAAGTCATAAGGCGGCACCGGAGCTTTGTGGTCTCGGCGGAGATTATCTCGTGATATGTTATATACTTCACTTATATTGAGACATAAAAGTAATGTAGTACAGGTGATGCCAAGGAAAATTCTATGCAGCTACACAGGAACTGACAAATTGCACAACGAAGCCAGGCTACAGTTTCGTTGTTGATAGATAACGAGAGCTAACCAAGTTCACACTCCAGAAAACCAAGCTAGACCACCAATGCTCGGAGGATCCCTCACGATCATCCAACATCTCATAGGGTGAATCTAGTGCATCCGAATTTTCTGAATTTACTTCTCTCTTTCATCGTCCGCTTCCTCTCCATCGCTCCTCGGGTCAATTTTATAAAATTCGCGCAACTCCTATGATTCGGTTAGCAAAATACAATAACATAAACCTACACAGAGCCGTACTCCCTGCTGTGGTTTCTCCTTCTTCTTTAACTTCTTATCTCGGGAGACTTTCTGAGAGAACTTTCGCTCATCTTCACTGGTGAGATTGTTGACATCGGATTCCAACGCCTTGCCTTGGAACGACTTGCCCACAAGGCCTGTAGCAATGCATT
This sequence comes from Pezicula neosporulosa, assembly GCA_009805495.1. Taxonomy (NCBI): domain Eukaryota; kingdom Fungi; phylum Ascomycota; class Leotiomycetes; order Helotiales; family Dermateaceae; genus Pezicula; species Pezicula neosporulosa. The sequence continues at coordinate 653,341 of SELE01000009.1, forward strand.
CTTTCTTGTCAAATGAGCTCAGATTGCTGTCCACAAAACCTCGATCTGACTCCCCATTCTTCTCACTCGTTCCTTCCTTCCAAAGATATTTCTTCCGGCCATAGGTGCTAGAGAAGGTTGGACGTCGTTTCAAAAGTTGTCTAGGCTTTGCGTTATCCTTCTCTGACTCGACCGCACTGGACATCTCCACAGCTGAGAGTTCGGATTCTAATTGAGCTTGGAAGCGAGTATTGTTGACGTTCGTCATACTTTGCTGATTCGCAGTGGTTTTGGCAGTGATGGTGCCGTCACTGCCGTGACCAGTTGGAGATTGAGACGCCATATTGTTCTCTGTATCGTTGCTTATTTGGTTAGCATGCGTTCTTCTGCGTAGTTGTATAGAAAAGGATGGATCACCTGGGGGGACTTGAGTAGATCGTTTCTTGGTTTGAAGACTTGTGCTTGAATTTACTCCAAAGGCGCATGGATTATGAAGAATTGATGGAGAGCTGTTAACGTGGTTATTTTAAGCAGAAAGATAGCAGAATTCTTGCCGAGTCACTAAGAGAGGAGCACATGACCATACCGGCGCGACCAGCAATACTCATGGTGAATAAAACGCGTAGTATATTATAGATTTCACAGAGTGGGTTGGAAAGGCTGTCGGGCGCCATGGGTTGGTTGCCTACGAACCCTGGCTACTAGAATAGAAGAAACAACAAAACCATACTTCATAAAAAATTTACTTGGAGATAAAGCATTACTCATCATCAACCAATCCCAAAGCAGTAGAGTAGGAACGAACATCATTAACTGTACCTCCATAGCAACATGATTTACCTTATAATACCATACAAACTCCATCCAGTTTCCATTCCAGGAAACTGTTTGGTACACCAACGTCAATTGTCACCGGAAAGAATCATTTGCTGACTATCTGTTATTATTCCGCTCCATGTTTGCTTATTAACGCATGTATTAGTTATTCAGATCCTATAATGATTGTCCTTGAGGCTCTATCTCATACCTTGAATCAGTAAATATTCCCTAAGAAACATGGTTCTGTGATTATAAACGTATCAATGCAAGGTTCATTTGCAACGCGAGTAAAAGGGTAACAGATTAAAAATATATGACAAGTTACAACGTACTTTGACAATCCAGCGACAGCGCCTACAATTTCCAAAAACAATGATAGTAGCTCGCATTCGCTTCATATTATCCTAAAAACCCTGAGCAAAGGATTTACAAAGGCGTAAGTAGATTTACAGATTCATGAGTTCCCGTTGACAATCATGAAAGAGCAGTTTGATAGAGACCTCATGTACCCTCCTCTACAAAGCTACGAGTTTGCATTAGCTTGAGATACAACACTTTTGTGTGTGTGTCTCATAGAACGCTTGCTACCCAAGCTTGCCCTCATCCTCTCTGATCTCACACCAGATCCTAGCACAAAACACAAAGATCATAATTCAGATTCTCCCTCATCATCAGCATCGTACCCAGCCTCCGAAAAACTATCCATTTCGAAAGCCACCTCCTAACCTCAAGTCAGCGTAAGTAACTCGCAACTAGTACCTGAAAACATTTGACACATACCATCTCTTTCCTTTCTCGACCATCCGAGACTTTTCGATGAAACTCGCCACGTTGAACACCAGATCTCAAGTTAAAATTATATTCTTTATACGCCTCGCTATTATCTTGTATCGTCGGAATTTCCAAGGATTCCGGAGAAGTCACCTCGAAATCCATTTCACCCAACTCCTGCATAATTTTCTTATCATTCCGAGTCCCGAACCTTCTTTTTCTTGTCGTTCAGGTTATCGTCGTTGTATAGAAATGGTCGCTTCGGTGCCTTGACGATGGGATCACTATCGTCATGCTCGTGGCTGGTAGCATTCCTGGTATTGTGTATTTTGGTCTTGTACTGTTCCAAAGTTGAAGACATTGTGTTGTTATTGTAGGCAGGGTGACGCTTTTTGGTAGGGCTTTGATATAGAAGCAGGTGACTTTTTCAAATTTTTCTCAATCACCGATTTTTGAATGATGGTCGCTGATGAATTGCCAGTCGATTGACTGAATCAGTGTGTATTGGAAATGCGCGCGGTTCTTGAGATGACCAGTTTCTCAGAAAGCAGGCGCTGAGCAAACGAAGAAGCACTAAAAATCTTCCGTTTATAATCGCTGGTTTCGGATGCTGCAATGTTTGTGTTATGAGCTATCTAGGATATAAGTGAAGTTGCAGAATCTGCAAGTTTCATTAGATTTTCATCGAGTGAATTTTTAGTTTTTCTTTTGGAACCTTAGGGCGCGGATTAATGTCAGAATATGCAAGTCGCAACAGCGAACCAAGATACTAGAATTGGAAACTCAGAGATGACTTGAGCCTGTAAAGTAGTCAGAATGGGACTAAGTATTGCCTCAAAACTAAATGAGAAAACTCAAGGCAAAGGAACGAATCTAGTGAATTGATATTTCGGCTCTGCCGCATAAGCGGAAGTAGACGTAATCGTGTACTCAAGTCTAACTTTTAGCACAAACTCCGAATTCTGCAGCCATAATACTGCGGTGCCTTTAATTGATAGCCCGAAACCTCATGTACCGTTTGTAATATCATCAAAGCATCCACTTCCGCCTGAATCGACCAGATCTGAAGACGTGCCGAAGATGGTCATTTCCCTTTCTGGTATTTTCCTCGATATATCCTCCTTGACGGTTCTTCTCCACGTTCCCATCAATGGCACATCGAACTCGGTCTCTATGCTTTTCGAGTAGGCGTTCATTTGGGAACCTCATTTGGCAGGTATTGCACTTGTAAGGCTACTCGGAATTATCGACGTGATCCCGGATATAATGCTCCTTTAGCAAAATTTCGGACTTAAAACGCTTGCCGCAAACTTGACAACGGAATAGATTGATGAGATCCATGCTGCCATCATCCTTGATCAATGGTTCGAGGCCTATAGGCGTACTTTTAGGCTTGTTCTTCTTGACTTTCATTGGTCTAACTAGTTGCAGCAACTCCAAATTAGGTGCGCTGAAAGAGGTGGTGAGCGAAACCTGAGGAGGAACTGGATAAGGGGAGCTGGAAGTACTTGGAACTGATAAGATCATCTGGTTAGCTTTAGACACAAAGGGATCTTCTACCTCGTATGCTGTATGGTACTTGGTAATTGTGGAAAGACTAGACTGGCGATCCTAGCAGATGAAGGTACGTTTATCAAATCCGACCTAGGAGGGGAGACGACTTCCTTTTTGATGTTGGTACGATGATCTTGCAATTCCAGTGTTCCGGCCGTGGTGACTCGGTATTTGGTAGGATCGAGACCGAGGGCATGGTACGCATCTAAAACTGAAGGTCATTACCAAATCAGCTTCAAATCAACTTCTTTTTATCTTGGGGCTGATGGTTGCCATGCATTCCCAAGAATTGATATACTAACGATGAACTTCCTGCCGATGGAGCTCGAGTTTTACAGCCATATTATAACGAAAGGCGACCTCGTTTTCAAGCTGTCTGCGATGTATCGAACTTGATGCACCCCCACGCTCAGTATTGTCTGGTGAGTTCTCGGGTTCAACGGACAAGGAGGCCTTGGGGATATTTGGAACAGAAGTATCTTTCACCTTGTTAGCTTTACACACAACGAGAATTCCAGGCTCGCAGGTGAGCCACTGATGTGAAAACAACTCACGGTTGATATGTTTAAACTGAATTCCTCCTCCACCATCTCCTGCAAAGTGTGATATGGTCTCATTTTCGATCTGGTAGCCGTGTGGAAGATGTGGCGCCCGGTCTGCTCCCAGGATGATGAGTGGGCCGGCCCTTTCTTCGTCACCATCTTGAGACTTCATCTCGAGTCTAGAGACTCATGAGCAATTCATATAATCGGACAAATACGTGAAGTACTTACGAAGTTATTATCTTGTATCTGTTGTTGTTTTTGTTGCTGCTGCTGCGTCGTCGAGTGCGTTGTTTATCAAGAGAGAGGTGAGGTCGTAGCTGCCTCGCCATAGAACAGATGCAAGAGCGCCTACGATACTTCATATCCACAAACCATTAAACGAGTTTTAAAGTACTTTACAGAGTTCCCTAGACAGTGATGCTAGAAGATATTGTATTTAAAGAATGGTACGCACACTAGTAAGTTATCTTTATAGTCTTGTCTCTCTTTACTTAATGTTACAGCTCACGCCAACAAGGCGACTTGCAGTATCCGAAGCAACTTTACCTATTCATTTGTGCTTAATTAGAAAAATACATATAAGAAAATACTTCTCATTAAAATCTACACCTCAACTTCAGATTATCATGCCCTAAATATGGCCAATGTTTCCAATCTACTAGGCCCTCGGTCAATTGATGGCTGTACGGTACAATTTAGCCAGATCTAGGAAGGAAACAGCAAAGCTGAGAAAGCTTCGATAATGGGCAAGTACGTAACTCTATTTGAATTACCATGGAGGGTCTCTCACTTGGGATAGCAATACGCATCGGGTATAAGTATGATGTGTTCTACCTGCTGCTGACAGCAATAAAGAAGCCTAAGTTTAAACTTTCTAAGTATTCCTATTTGAAAAATTGCCTAAGCACTATACAGAGCCTCTAGAATGATTTTTAATTGTTAGACATACTACCAAGACACATGTACACGCAAAGTTTAGAGAACACGTTCCGATTAAAGCAAGAAACGTCCCAAAAATAATGCAAATAGTCCCCTTCAATACTACCACTATAAAGATTACATTCTATACCCGACCTAATAAATAAGATTACATTACCAAATAAAATTATTCCAAACCCCAACAAAACCATCATAAATCAAAACACTCCTCTAAATAACACACTCCCCGAGACAACCAACCATACCGCAAACGCCTCTCTCCGAAGAAGAAGAAGACAAAGCCTACTTAACCACAGAAGATAACAAGAGCATTGTAAGTCTTTCCAAAAGGGTTTGCACAACCAACAGTATTTCCAATATCAATAGCAGTACCATTGAAAGCATGACTCCAAATATCATTAGTTTGAGCAACTTGACAATTGGCATCACTATAAAGCTACAACCACCGAAGAAAACAAAAGTCAGCAAAATTATTCCTCAAAATCAAAGATAGAGAGAGCCTGCTTTGTCATGAAAAAGAGAAGATAACTTACCTGGACATAACAACCAGCGCTTCCAACCTTAGGTGTAGCAGTCAATTTGGCAGTATAAGCACCTTGAGCTGCGAAAGGAGTAACGACACAGGTCGCTTCGGCGATACTGAAGGTTTTTGCTGCTCCGGCTGATCCGTCGGTTGGTGGTGGTGTGTTTGCATTTGCGCAGGTGTAGGGGCCTGCGTAGTAGGTGACTGTTATACGTTATTAGAAATTGATTGGGCTGGTTTTTATGGGATTTTGGAAACTAACAGGTCATTGAAGCCGGACCACCAGCTGCTTTGCGAGCGCTGAGTGAAATGTCGGCTTCGGGGGCTGGTGCGCTGGCAACTAAGTTGCACATGGCGATGAGAGAGACGAAGAGGGTCTGCTGTGAGGTTAGTTGCTGTTTTGAAGGTGTTGGGATGAATGGCTATATACTTACTGATTTGGCGAACATTTTGATTGAGGAAGTAATGGTAGAAAGTTACTCGGTACTTGGGCTGATTTATGAATTGGTTGTTGGCTGAAGTCTTGATTGAGAAGCAGAGAAGGAGATGAAGCTGAGATTGCTGTGATGATGATCAGAACTTGACTGAAAGGAAATGTCTACCATCTTATACTTTTCTATTCCCTTCAGATCGTGCTTCAGGTACGTGAAATGTCACTCTATGATTGCCGAGCAAAGCCTTAGAGTGGAGCACTCTGAGCGAGGTTCAAGAAATTAGCCGAGCAAAGTAACACATATTGCAGCTATTGGATTCGAGAACCATACAGCCAGCAAAAGTTCTGAAAACCGAGAAACGTTCAGTTACATTGTTACCAAGCCGCTCAGCATTGGGGAGCCTGATATCACGGTGGAAGGTGGAAATTTGATGTGCCAAGCATTACCAGAGTGCTTAACGCTTCAGCTCAGTCCAAAGGCGCAGGCTCGAACTCGGGCTTTGGGCACGTGGTGTTCATCCCACGTGTATTTAAGTTGATCTGAAACAGTAGAAAAAGCCAGGAATTCTATTGATGAGCTAATGATAGGAGTTGTCAGGTACAGTGGTACTATTGCACGCTTGCCAAGTAAAATACCCCGAGAGCTTACCCATGACGAGTTTAGCTTGATGGTTAACATAAAGCTAACTACGGTTGTGGCTGGGAACGACAGTTCGAGACCTGGAGGTTATCGGTAGTGCAGCTTTTAGATTACGCCGCAATTCTTTGAAGTCATGTTAGACTCGCTGAAAATTACTTAGACGTATGCGAAAAGATGTAAGCTTGATTCTGGTTGCTTGCCAAGAGAACAACTATTAAGTCCTGTACCCTTCAAGCATACTCTGCATGATATAGGACATTTTCTACGTGTTTAATTAGGAAGAGGTCGGCTTTGAGACTTCTAGAGTTACAGTTCTTCGAGACAAGATGAAAACTATCCTACACAGATGTGCAATTCGGAAGGCGTCTTAGTTACTCGACAAAGTATATTATTTCTCACCTAGAAATGAAATCAACTGCAGAGAGAGTTATAGTAAAATTAGACGAAACTCATGTACTCCCACTGAAGACCCTCTAAATCCCAAACCTCACCATCCATTAAACCATGAACATAACAACCTCCAATAAACTCCCATCGATCACCCCGTGATCTCAAGACAACAGGAATCCTCATCCCTTGGAAAACACAAACACAGTCCCCAACCTGTGTTCGAAATGGCACCCATCCAATCCTACGCTGATGAGAAACAAAAAACTTCCTCGCCCCCCGAACCCTACCTTCGGCCTCTTCAAACGGCGCTGCTAGTGATTTCAGAATTTTGCAATGAGATGCCCAGTTTAGTTTAGCCAGTTCACCAAGTTTACGCAGCAGTCACGATTCACCATCTGAAGCTTTTTCAATAGATACCAGTATCCAAAGCTGATGGCCACCCAGTCGTTTGCCTGTTCGTTAGGTGAGTTGTAGTCGAAGCGCTGTCCGCGATTATAAACGAGGGTTCGCCAGAATGAATCAAATGACGACCCTACCATGATGATGCAGTCGCTAGGACTTAGGCTTGGTTCCACCAGTATCCTGATCTCGGAGAGCCATGAAACCATTGCAGTCTCGTATCGTGTAACTTGTTCCCTTGCTACTCTGTACTGAGCGAGTTGCTCTTCCACCGTTAAGCTATCGATGGGGCTTCTTTTCACATCGGGATCTGACGATTGAGGCATAGGCGGTCGATCTCTAGCCACGATCTTCACACGATCAAAGATAGCGCCTCTAATGTCTATCTCCTATATTTGCTTTACGTAAGTACGAGTACATGGCTGGCGTGTGTTATTTTCAAATTTTGGAAAATAGGGAAACCATACGCACATCCGGTACAGGTATTTCCCAATGACTTTGAGAAGCCCTTGGCCAATCATAGAAGTGTCCATTCTTCAACCGCACCTGTGTGCTAGGGATATACCTCACCCCAATTAAGTATAAAGTATTATAGAAGCCAGTCATTGGTAATTCTGGGCCATGAGCCTATAGTAAATCTGGTACCCATGATGGTAGACCCAGTTTATGGAACCAGGGATGGCATATGATCTCGAAGAACGCAGTCCAAGTCGGATCAGGAACTCCTTTGGATTTATAGTCCAAATATCCGACGTCATAGATGCCTGTATCTATATCAAACCAATTCCTATCACATTTCTGATATAATAGTTTTGCGAGCTGAAAGGCATCGGAATCTTTGGGCTGCTCCTGCCCTACCCAAATCATAACTCGATCCGCTAGGGTATAAATGTCTCGCATTATATAAACTTGAAGAGTCTTTTATTGTTTATCATCTTGATTTATACGACTACATTATACCATCGAAACGAAATCAGCAAGTCCTTACTTGTAGTGAATTCCCGGGCCTGCCAAGATTGACTTACGTGTAGTTAAATTCTGGATATCACACTAAAGCTTGCAAGCGAGTATTAACCTGTGTTTCACTCATATTCAAATAATGCTCTCCCAAGCTGCCGTCGCCCATCTCGAGACTTCACTATGACTCGGAGCGTTCGCGAATGGTGACCACACATTACTCGTACAACGAAGGGAAATTTTCGCCTATATACTCCATCATCACACAGCTTATATTCTGCATCTGGGAAATCTGCTTCAGTGAAGGTGACTGCGACAGATCCAACTAACTGCATGTCTGAATTGCAGATACTTTGGTGGGTACGAGTCCATCTTGGCGGATTGTCGAGCGCACATCTGTAAAGTTTTAAACCACAACTCAATTCGGCGTCTGCCATCAAGGTCTGGCAAAGATTCTCGGAAACGTTGGCATGACCATCAAGAAGTTGGTCCTAAAATCTTTGTCAACAAGCGTGAGATTGCATAGAATGCCTCTGCTCACCTTTCGCACCTTCCAGTTCATTCGAACCTCACACTTGTCAATGTTATCCCAATGGTCCTCATAACGACTCCACTCTGGATCCCCATCTTCAAACGGGTAGCTAATCTCAAAACCATAGTTTGCACGAGACCGAGCAATTACATCGACACCTGGATAGTTACTGTGGATTGCTCCTCGAACAATCATTTCTGGGCTGTGTATCATTGGGAAGTTAGAACAAAGATCTCCAGACTAACAAGTGCAGGTAACTCACGTTGCTTCAACCCTGATGTACCGTCCCAGGGTCATGGGAAATGCCTGGACATTGGTCTCGAGAATGCCAAAACCTATACCCCAGTCCTTCAGATGGTCTTCCAGGTATGAAGAGATGCACGTTGCTCCTGCGAAGATGACCATGTCAATAGTCTTCTTTTTTTTGGCCAATCCGAGCATGATGATCATCTAGACTCTCTAGCAGAGAGTCCATAGCTGGCTCAAAGAAGCCCCTCATATCGCTGTCTTGGACCTGGACCTGGGACATATGGCGGTGGGAATTTTGAGGCCTCTCTCGAATTGCGAGAGGAAGTGTATACCAATCCTTTTGACCTGGCTTGAAGTTCCGACGTACCTCGACAAATTCAGCCATGAGCCCTCCACCGATTCCAATGTTATTTTCAGAAACATTCAATACCGAATGTCCAAAGCGTTCCTCTACCCACCTAGTGAACTGATCATCTACCAGCTTCCCGCAATCCAGTGTCTCACCATAGGCTATTTCTTCCAATTGAAGCCGAGATTCAGCGGATTTTCTTGTCATGGCTTCCCAGGAAACCGAATATGACTGGATGTCAGCGACGTCTCCATCATAGTGCAAAACCAAGATGTTGGAATCGACCTTCGTTTCTCCACTTGGATTTGGATATGGGGAATGGTTGTTGAATAATTTTTGTGCATGTCGAATAGTCTCAATAGTCACTGCTTCAACGGTGGGGCAAATCTGGATTGCATCCTCTGTATTCATCTTGAAACCGGCAGCCTTAACGGCCTCCAACAACATAGCCTTGCTCCAGTCCGAAGCATCACCTCGAGCAGTGAACGAGAACTCCAGTATAACATCCTCCAATGGCCTGCCGATTTCTGACTGAAGGAGAGCATGGCAATGAGACAAAAAGTCCGTCGTCCAGTCAAGGCCACGCTGAGAGGGCTGTGGGCTACCGAGACCAAATTCGGTCCTTGTAAGGAATGCTTCTCTGGTCTTCGACATAGCTTTGAGTGCCGGGAGAAATTTGTGTTCAGAATATCCAAGAGAAGGGGCGATGAAGGCGACGGTAGGATTCCTGCGGTTTAGGTCGACAACGAGGAGGACACTTGGAAATTTACAGCCATCTTTGCCCGCTTCTTCATCAAGCGAATAACCTGGGCCCTTACTAGAATCACTGTGACTAAGCTCTTTGTCTTTGTTTCGAAAAGTTAGCTTGTGGCTTCTTTCGTAATAGGATTTTGGCTCAGATGAGCTTCGGTTATCTGTAGAATCGTAGCGAGGAGTGTCCTTCAAGCTCGAGGAGGATGCGCATTGATTTTGCGAGGCTCCTGCCATGGTTTGATGGTCACAATTGTTGGAAATGTCGGATATTTATTAGATGGGAAATGCGGTCTAGAACATGAGACGGCAATGTTCAACCACTTGTATCTATAAGGCGCATGTACTTTGCAGCGGTTCGAGAGACGAAGTCGTCAAGAGTCAACCAGCCGTGGACTGAGAAGAGTTTAATGACTTTCTCTGCAAGATTTTGGTGGTCTTCAGGCAGCAGTAAGGCTGGGGAATGGTGCCCAGTTCTGCGGGGTTGAAAGGAACAAATCAAGGATGTCTCAGAGCACACTAATTATAGCAAACTAATTATAGCATAGCCCTATTCTTTTTAATATCCTTTTTTATTTCTTTTTTGTAACAAAGCTAGTACCTATAATACATGTATCTCTTAAAGGCCCGTTTACTGATAGAATTAGGGTCTAAAATATAGAACTACTAGTTTTCCATACAAAAATTATACTATACTAAGTCATCTACTTTATAATTATATTCCGCGCTTGATATATTTAGAGATAAACTCATTCTTTACAGAATTTATAATTTATATTTACCTAGATAACCTGTCATACCCATGAGTAGTTAAAGAGTTATATATATAGTATTATAGTGTTTTTTACGAGTTTTGAAGTAGGCTTATTCCCGAACACACTGCAGCCTCACGAGGCAGAATTTGAGATGAGAGAATAGAGCGGCCATGAACTGTAATTCTACGCCTACCTATCTACCTATCTATCTGCCTGCCTGCCTACCTACTTATCTATCTCGCTAACCAAGCTCAAGCTCATTTTATACTTTGTCCAAGAGTTGTTCCTATCAACGCTGTAACAGATCAGATATTTCGACCAGGATTCACTATAGTAGCGAAATCAAAATTGCCCATGGCTCTACGACTGATACACACGTCTACCCTCAGCTTCAAGACTTTTAATAGCCCTTGCGTCCCGGATTACGCTATCTTATCGCATACATGGACAGTCGGGCATGAGATCTCCTACCAAGACATGATCAGCATAAACATAAACCCTTCTCACCCCGCAAGCCAGGAACCCGGATATTCAAAGATCTTGAAAACATGCGAAGTCGCTCGAGATGCTGGTCTTGAGTATGCTTGGATTGATACCTGTTGTATCGACAAGTCAAGCAGTGCTGAACTTAGTGAAGCAATCAACTCGATGTTCCGATGGTATCAAGTTGCTAAGGTCTGTTTTGTCTACCTTTCTGACTTGCCGCCTACGAATAACCTCAATAATCGTATGTCTCGATGTAAATGGTTCACGCGCGGTTGGTGCCTCCAAGAACTTATTGCGCCTCGCAATGTGAGGTTCTACAACTGCCGATGGGATTTTATAGGGAGCAAATTAGACACGAATTTATTGCAACTTATTTCTCGCATTTCAAGAATCGACGAGGCTACCTTGGCCGATACAAGCACTCTGCCTACTCTGTCAGTGGCTAAGAAAATGTCATGGGCAGCGCATAGAGAGACGACGAAGCCCGAAGATATCGCATACTGCCTCCTAGGACTATTTGACGTCAATATGCCCCTGCTGTACGGCGAAGGGTCAAAGGCTTTCATGCGCCTGCAGGAGGAGATCATCAAAAGGTCAAATGACCTATCGATTCTTGCCTGGGGTCATCCAGAGACAACCCAGCCTCAACGACGAGAGATACGAAGCCTCGCTAGACCTGTTGAAGAGGGGGAGTATGACAACAGCTCGTCGGTGACAGAAAGCGATTGTTGCGATCTATTTGCAGAATCCCCAAGAAACTTCTCCCACTGCGGGGATTTGGTTTTGCAGACAGCAGCTGCTCAACGCAACTTTGCATTCTCGGTGACCAATAATGGACTTTTTCTCTCCCATATAACGTTGCGCGTGAACTTCGAGAATAGCTGCTACGCCCTTCCTCTGCTTTGCCATGGAAAGAAATCACCCTCAGATGGCACATACTTGGCCCTGAAAAAGGTTGGCCCAGACTTGTTTGTGAGACTGAAGAATTTTCACTGGGAGGATCTGTTTCGTTGGAATCAAAGAGTCAATGGGTATGTGGTCACGAAGATGACACCTGAGACGAAGGCTTTCGTAGAGAATTGCCATGTCGAAAGTGTTCAACTACGCAGTCCCTTGTGCTCAAATGTATTGTTGCATGATTCTATTTTGGACATTTCTCCCCAAGAAACGTGGGACCCATCAAACTTAGCATTTCTCCATGACGGTGATCGTCCTTTATCTGGGTATGTTAAGTTGAACGGTAAGATGCTGCGTAGGGCTCTAACCGGCTCGGCGGCCCAAGGGTGGGACGATATTCATCTCTCTTGGGGCAGGGCTCTGGATGTGACAGACTCTTCCGAACCTAATCATATTCGCGAAACACTATGGGTAAGCCTTTCCTGGGCGGGAGACTGGGAAGAGTATTCCAGTCCAAGAGAAGAGTCACTGTTCGAAACGGATAATATTCGACGAGGGTCTGAAGTTATCGAAGCCGAGGTCGTCTCGATTGGAGATCTCGGGAGCGAATATTTTCGCATCAATATTAAGGTTCGCTCAACACAATAGAAAGATTAAGGTCAAATAAATGTCGCACAGGTCTTCAGTATCTGTTGTCTCCAAGCCTTGAGCCACAGTTGGAGTCTGCTTTTTTCTCATGCCCGATCGTATTGATCATCATGACCGGAAACAAGGACACTCTATCTTTTTTTGTGTACGTCTCGAGTTGAGAATAGGCCACGCTATCAATGCCGCGATGTGGAGGCTGCAGCCTCCTGGGTTAAGCAAGTCTGGCACTTGGGTCCCTATTTCCTTTCTTCCGGTAATCTTTAATCCATTCATATTCTAGAGCAACTCGACTTTCGTTGCTACACTGGCTCCGTTGAGGAGACGAAGATTCCTTTCGTCCGGTGACCCCGAAGGAAAGAGGGTAAGGGAAGTGAAGGCTATTGAAAAATATAGCTAGTAGCTACTAGATGACAGTCCCGACGTTGTAGAGGCTACCGAAAACAAAATAGCAGTTCTAGGCAAAAAGTCTTTAAGAGAAAACAGATATTCTTAACTCAAAATCTCTACCGACAACGCATCTCACACAAGCCAACAACATATGACTCTCCCCCTCCTCCCCTCCCCACGCCCCACCGTCAAAGAAAGAAAGAATCCAAACCACCCTAAGAATCCCACAAAGCCCTAAACCTACTCCCCTCCTCCAAAAGAAGAGAATCCGGATCTCCAAACTCCACAATCCTCCCATTATCAAACACAGCAACCCTATCAAAATGTCTAATAGTCTGTAACCTATGAGCCACAGCAATGATAGTACAGTCCTTGAAATGCTCAGAGATGATTTCCTGCATCAGATTATCGGTCTGTAAGTCAACGCTGGCTGTAGCTTCATCGATAATGAGAATCTTGGAAGATTTCAACATGGCTCGTGCTATACAGAATAGCTGGCGTTGTCCGTGGGATAATAGATCTTCTGCTTCCATGGGTACATCCAGACCACCAGCATTGGTGACAATTGTCCATAAGCCGACTTTTCTGAGAACAGCTTCAGTAGTTGAATCGTTTCCTCCAAGGTCTGACGGGTCGAGATTTTGTCGAATGGTGCCTTTGAGAAAGATCGGCTCTTGGGGTATCACTGTTAGACGCTCCCTCAGTACCTTTCGTGGGATTGTTGAAAGATCAACACCATCAATCATAACCGATCCTTCTTTGATCTCCAGCATGTGGAACAGTAGGGCCACAAAGGATGATTTACCAGAGCCAGAAGGTCCACAAATTCCGATTTTCTGACCTCCTGGGATCGACAGAGTGATGTTTTGAACAGCGGGAGGCTGATCGAGTGTATAGCAGGCAGAGATATCTGATATAACGATGCTGCCTTTTAATGGCCATTCCGACGGTACTTCTTGAGATTCTTGGGGAAGATTCTCGGAAGGAGTGCTGCCTACAAAGGACTTTATCCGAGAGACAGCACCCAGCGACGTTTCGAGAGCGGTCCAATTTTGGATGACTACAGAGATAGTGATGTTAAATGACATGATGTTGATAAGTGCTACTCCGACAAACCCTGCATCAGCTCGGTGCCGAAATCTGACTATTAATGCCACCAGAATGACGGCGAGTGCTGCAACGATCAGATCGACGACCAGTGTCAACCATCTCTGGATGCAATATAGAAGGTAGAATGGTCTTTGAGATGCATCGAGAAAGGCCATATTTCGTTTCTTCATATCCTTACTCCAACCAAAAGCTCGAATCGTGACCAGCCCGCTAAGAGTTTCCAGGAAGTTGCTGTAGAGTGGTGCTTTCGCTTCAAGATCCATTAACCGAATCTGTCGTGATGTGCGCAAATAAAACTTTTGTAAGGCATATGTTACGATCAGTACAAAAGGCAAAAGTGCGGCGAAGTAAGATTCCGAAACGCAGATTAATATTGCCTGTATTATTGCCATGTTGAAGTTATTCGCTAGTATAAGGCCAGCAAGTGGAAGTTCTGAGTCGATAACTGACAAATCTTGGCTGAACCTATTGACAATTTGTCCGGCATCTGTGGAAGTGAAGAAAGAAAGTGGCGCATTTTCGACTGTCTCGAGTAATCGCCCGTGAAGGTAAACTGCGGAACGGGGTATCATGATGATAAAGAGCATCCCGGTTAGGACCATGAGTGTGACCATAGCAACGAATTCCATTGCAACAAGTATGCCTAGGTAAAGGCCGTTGACTGAGTTGCCATGAACAGCAACGGCGCTGGTCCAGAACTTGACCCAGAGATCTTCTCATCTTTAGCATAGGCTCAAACTGCGATTAGAATAACCTTACCTGGAAATAGCAGAAGTATAGAGTAGCAAAGCATTAACCCCATCCAAGCCACAACTTTGCGCCGGCCAGCGCTTGCAAAGTAGTAACTATAGATCGCCCAATTGCCAATGGGACGATTCAGATCAGCTGCAGCATTTTTTCGAGCTATTTCATCATCCACCGTTGCTTTCGCGGGCGCTGGTTCTTCTTTAAGCACATCTTCTGCCTCAGTTATATGTCGGGCGGCGAGTCCAGCAACATATCCGTTACGCGTGACAAGATGTCCAAATTTTCCTTGTTCTGAGACTGTACCCTGAGCGCTGAGTGCGATGATATGGTCAGCATAGGAGAGGCGATGAGCTGCATGAGTGACTAGTATGACAGTTGTGCCTAATCGACGAAGCAGTCCACTCCTTCCGAGTAGGCGCGAGAAGATACGATCCTCGCTTATGGCATCAAGACCACTGAAGACATCATCTAGTATTAAGATCTGTTGTCGTGAGTAGATAGCTCGAGCAAGTGCCTATCTAATGTTAGCAGTAGTAGTTACAATCAGAAGCACTCATCATACTATACGTAATCTTTGACCTCCAGAGAGTGCAGTACCTGACGAACCTGCATTGGTACTATCGCCCTCAGGAAGTGTCTGAATGTCTGTGTCTAATGCGGAGGCGTGAACAACCTTGGAGTACCATTCAGGCTCAAAAATAGACACCCCAACAATATTGTTTCGAATACTACCGTTCTGGATCCAGGGAATCTGATTAACGAATGCAGCATTTGTTCGGTCGATGTAGACATTGCCTTTTGATGAAGGAGTTTCTCCAAGTAGACCTCGCAGGAGGCTAGATTTACCACATCCGACTGGGCCCACAATCATTGTCAGATCCCCAGGTTGAAAATCAAAAGAGAAGTCGTGAATCACGGGGTTACCATCATCAGACCAAGCCAGTGTCAAGTTTCTGACGCGCATACTCGCCAGCGACGAGCCCGTATTTGTTCGTGGTGTGATATCCTCTAACTCGATATCGGAATTGGCGCTGGTATTCCTGGCAACTGTATCCATACTGACTATGCTGCGTGGCCGATCTTGTAGCAGTGATACCAGCATCCGATGATCCCTCTTGGTTGGCGAGGAGAGAAAAGACTGGATTCGATCAAAACAACCAACAGCTGCTATGAGTGGCGGAGTCGCGAATACAATGGCGCGAATGGGTGCAACGAGCAAAGTAATGAGTGAGAGCGCCGTGAATGCCGACGTGACATCGAGTATTTGTCCATTAACAGTGGCTACTATGACATAGAGGGCAAACGCAGCTCCCGGAGCGAAAATATCGGACATGTTGCCAAATGCGATCATAACGACAAATAACTTTCTCATTTTCAGAGATTTGGCAATTTCGTTCAATCTCAGCTGATCAATAATGCTGCTCATTTTTGAGGTGAGACCAAGCATCTTGACCCCCTTCATTGCCTGCAGCATCTTTGCAGTTGTATCGATTCTGGTCTGAATGCTACCAACCCAAGCCTTTTGAGCGTTTCCCATATGTTTTGAGACCACAAATGGGCCGGATACTGCTACGATGGTTATGAATAGAGGACCTAAAAGAGCAATACCGATTTCTTTCTGTAGCAGCCAGATTGCCAAGGCAATCTCCAGAGGACTGGCCCACATATTGTGTATTGGTAGAACAGCATCGCATATTCGTTCAACATCTGAGGACATCAGAGTAACGGCAGCCGACTCGTCAAGGCTGGTAACGGATAAGTCTAGAGTTTGTGAATAGATAGCATTCACAAGTGAACCTCTGACCATTGTCGCCACTCTGTTGGCCTTATGCTGGTAAGCACCACCAGCCACGGCCAACCCAATGTAAACCAGTCCAAATGCAGCTGTCAGTCCCCATCCACGGTTACTAGCAGATTCAGAATCAGGTTCGTCCACTAGTATCGTGATACTTCTGATGAGAAGAGGTTGCATGAAACGAAAGAATGTTAATGCTAGACGCGCGGCAACACTCCAGCTGCAAGAGGCCACAGCATCGCGCGTAACATGACCCAGACTAAAGTGTGGTTTTTAGGATATTTCTCGCCTACGTAGCATATCAGTACTTAGTAAAATGACACGTAGGGGAGAGATGACACACGTTTTGCCCAATAACTACTGAATCTGATATCAAGAGATTTCGATAACAGATCCCCGTCGGCAACAAATAGATCAGATTCATTGACAACATTCCTGAATCCCAATTGAAAGAGCGGGTTCAGCCACCAAAAGAGACCTCTAGAATACAGTCCACTGGTGGCCTCTGGAGAAGGATCCGCATACTTTGTAAACAATAGTCTCTTCTTCTCTGTCGCTTCGGAGATGAGGACCAGGAGCTTGACAGCCATGATAGCGGATGCTACTCCGTTCTCGGCTATATCCTCTCCACGTAGCCATCTGGTACGAAGCTGTGCCCCATCAAAAGGTAGTGTTAGAAGAAGATATGCATTGATTATCGAACTTGGCCGGATGTTTTTAGTATGCTCGAAATATGACAGTATACAGAGCCCGAGCGCAGCTGCAAGTGCAAGAAGAGCAGCGGCTAGTGAGGCACGGCTTCGAAGCGATGACTGCGACACCTCAATGACATTGGCAACTTGTAGAACACTGAATATGGCAAGCAGAACCTGAAATTTATTAATAAGTATCTACGAAGAAGAAACAAGGAAACTCACAATCTTGGTCTTCTGAAGATTGCTGGCAGCCACCTTGCGAGGGATCTTCCATAAGCGTAGAATTCTTGGTGGGATCAAAAGCAACAATAAAGCCGACGGCGCGATTGATAAGATTGTCTCTTCGAACAGAAGAGTGAAGTCGAACGTTTCTCTACCCGGAAGCTCTAAGAATGGCCCAAAGCTGTTGTCATCGGCATATGCGGTTGAGTTGACCATTTTCCATTCAGGATGCGCGAAACGCACTGATGTCCCCATGATGCAGAAGCTAGTATGAGTTGGTGAAGCACTTATGCCTTTATCTCAACGACCAAATGAGCTTTAATAAGTCTATCTTGTCATGGTAGCCTATCCTCGACAACCTGGAAGCACTGAGAGATAGCATCGAGCGACGACGCCGAAACAGAAGCACTGTGGCCTAAGTTCTCGGCATCGTGAGACGCTAAGCAGTTTGGGGACTTTCGACCATTTCGCTCTTCACATCCACCAACGTTTTCAATCATAAGATCCATTTAATTTAGATTGAATGGCTTCAAAGCAAAAGAATTAACATGCATTGTAGGTAAGCTAAATCTATTATTACCTGCAACAGGAATTGCGTTGTTGCTGGGGGTGCTGACGCGATCAGGCATTCATTGCTGTCCTTACTTACGAGTTAGGCAGCCACTTTTCCAATTGTATTGCCGACGCAAGTAAGTAGTAGTAGTAAATAGCAATAGCATCATAGAAGCCTAAGTCTTGGCTAAGGAGCAGTATTCGTAACCAACTTGTCGTTATCGAATCTTAATTAATTACGTATTTACTTTTCATTATTCTCATGTTATATAGGGAAGTTATACAATGCAGACAAAAGGGAAATATCAGATGACCTAGACAAACTGTTCCGCTTACTGTATTTGACCGCTCGCCAAATTGACCAGATCGAGGGTATATTTCGTCCATTTGGTGTAACAACATGAAATCGAAACGACTGCCCAACTTGTTGTCCAATTTTTTCGATTGATTGATTTCTAACAATTCTAAAGTTATAGTCGATGAATTTTCAGATTACAACATGGCTTTCTGAAGTAGGATATCTCTACAACTCCTACCAGAAACAGAGGAGGTAGGCGAGGTATTGGAAGACCATTGGAAAGAGTGCGATTTATATAATAATTGGTAAAATTGTTAGTTAACCTGTTGTTAAATACTAAACTAAGATCAAATTGATTAATTATTGGTTATGTCACTTAGTCCCATCAAAATTTTCCAAATCAAGTAGTGAAATTACTCAATTTATCGCTTGTCGACAGCATGTAGTGAGGGTGGGTAGCACAGCAAGCAAATAGAGTCCTGTAGATCAGACAGATATTTGTGGCTGAAATTATTCACCAGTATACAGTTGTCTAGTATCTCAAGTAATAAAAAGATCTTAAAGTTTAAATCTATTAGATCGCATAAGTATATATATGCCCTGCCCCTATTGTAAACTAACCAGCTCACCCAATACTTCTAGTGCTGAGAATCAATACAGCACGAGGCCATCTATACCACCCAAGTTTACATCCAGGGTAATCTTCATTGCACAAAATCCATCTAGGACAGTAAAATCGCAGCTGGACCAGCCAAAGTTGCTGTTGTCAGGTCATCCACCGTCGTCGCCGTATTTTGATTCGTGAGCGCAATAAATGCCGTTCCCTCAAGTCCCGGCGGCACACTTGTAGTACCTATCCCATTAAGAACCGTAGCAGTAGTATAAACAGGCGCATTAGCCTGATTAACCCAACCGATAAAAATATTCTTCCCTCCCACCACTAACTTTGGATCAAAGGTAAAGGCAACAGTAGAAGGACGAATTGCTGGTGTAGTAGCGGTAAGTGTTGGGCTGGTGATATTAAGAGGTGGTAGGACTTTAAAGCTTGGGAGAGTCGGACAACTTGCTGGGTTGACGAATGTTAACATGATGTTGAAAGCCCAGGTTGCAGAAATACCGGTATCGAAAGGTGAAGGATTCGGTACATCGCCTGCGCTGAGCCGGAAGAAAGCATCATGTCTGGCTTCGACGGGTAAGATGCTTGAGGCTGAGCCGACAGCTTGAGGGTCGGTTACCGCAAGGGATGCGTCTAGCGAGATGATTGCTCCGATACTAGTGCTAGTGATGATGTTTGCTCGGGCGAGTAAAGTGTTGGTATCAGGTACCGATTCGATGCTCGTACAGGGTGGAATAAGAGCAGCGTTGTTGCCCGTTAGTGCTCCCTCAATGGTTGCCTTGTGAACTTCTTCCTGAGCAGCAACTTTTGTGATGACGTCTTTGATGGAGATTGTTCCTGCAACTGAGGCTGAAAAGGCAGGATCATTGGCGAGACTGGTCAATGCTCCCTCGAAGAAACCAGACTCGACGTTCTCGATGAAATTCGCTAATTGGAAGCTCGCAATACCGGATGCGGAGAGTTTTAGCGGTGGAGCTCCTTGCGGGACGTTACCACCTGCCTCTGTTATTGTAGTTTGAGAAAGTGCGGTAGGTGCAGCCCAGGACGAAGATGTCAGAGCAAGAGTCCCAACAACGAGGGCGAAGAGCTGCATCGAAGGTGATTTTCGACATTAACGTATCAAATGAATGATGAATGACTCAAGGCTAGATACAGAGAGAGGCAAGTCTTGAAATGTTGGGATGTCGACCGTTACATAGCTAATGACTTACTTACTGTGCTGTACAGGCAAAGCATTGGCCAAGTGTTGCTGTCAGATGGCATCGCATCGCATCGCAAGAACTGTTTTGTGGCTTCATCTCATCTTTGTACTAGCGCGGTTTTGGCCGAAGCTATGGATGAAAAGCGAGGTAAAGTTGTGAAACTGGGGCTTCTCTGACATGCTCAGACTAATAAATGCTTGATTTTGCTTGATTCGTTCTCGGCATAAGTTTGATCTGGAGTATTTCGAATGCATTAGCTACCTCATAGGGCACTTTGAGGCTGAAGCGTTCAAATGGCGATATATTTTGTTTCTTGATGCGAGAATGAAAGCTCGGCTAAATTTCAGACGAGCGCTGAATTCGCTGCTGCTGCTCGGCTATGGGCTCCAGTAAAACCATCAGAATATCATATCAGGACGAACTATTCATGCTGGTTTTGATACCTAAAACACCCAGCTGTGTACAGTGACAACCGCAAAAGACTCTTTCCATAGCAAGGCTCTCTCCAATGTCAATCGTGTCATCATGGTCACGCTCATCTGCTACATGTTCATCATCCAGATACAACATGTTCCGGTCTTGGCGCCTTTGAACACCAATCTTGCCTCCAAGAACTCGATTTTTGAACCAATTATTGTGCCAAACCAAATACCTACAATAGTACAAGACAAATGTTACTCCCAGTAGAATCAACTAAAGATATATTCAATGCAAAAATAACATCGTTATGCGCTAATTACTTTTCCGTATCCTATATTTCTATCATGATCTGTAAGGCAACATTTATTTCGGAATTCGAGGCCTCGGCTTCCTCCTTCGAAACCAGCACCTGTACGATAAGAATTACACCACACCTTTTTAAGCATAAACACAGGAAAACTGCAACAGTGTCTCTAGCTTAAGATTAGGGTTATCTTGGCCGGCCTCCTATAATGTTGCATGTTCAAATCCTACAAACTATACGGCTAGTTCGACCACAAATAAAGATCCTATGACATGTCTCCCAGCAAAATTAGCGAGTAAAGCATGCTTTTGATGGACGGCTATTGGATTAGTTGTGTCATATTCCAGTCATATTCCAGCCGCATTCCAACCACAAGAAGCATGATCATCATCTGAGGCTCTGTGATACAGTCTCGAACCAGCTCGTAGGGGAGAAGATGGGACGATACACGAACCAGAAGCCGTTCGTTCCTAATCCATTTCCCTGCTGCTTCCTCCGAGTGGATCTCCGGGAATGTTTGGAGTTAGCCATCTTTAACAAGCGTGTTCATTTTATTGAGGTCAACGCGAATACGAAATTCAGAAGCTGCATGTTAGAATGAACGAGACGAACACACTGACACACACACAGATGCATATGGGCTCATAGATAGAGAAAGACAGACAAGGATGACGTCGTATTGGAAGAGAGGATCTTATCGTGTAAGGCTGATGCGGCGATTACTCCAAAGTAAGTTATACAATACCATATACTAGCGGCTAATTATTAGCAATAAGTGAAAGGTACTTGCAACATTAACCCCCTTCAATTCGCTTTCTCAACCATTCTTAGCCTAGCCTACAGTACCAGTAATTCGGGTTGTATAGTCGCAATAGCTTAGATCCAAAACAAGAAGAGTCATATAACCGTACTCCTATTAAGCTCATTCCTACCCACTAGTTCCACACAGGACACAACTCAATATTATCGCCATATAGCTTGCGAAATACCCTTCCCATGTAATAGAAAGTCAGCTAGATATCATTAAATCGACTAGTAAACAAGGAATACTCCGCCTCAGTGACCGCAGTGAAAGATATACTCCCAGGTCACCTACCAGCTCACAAAATCACCACTACAAAGAACTCAACAGGTAAACATTCCATAAACATAGGTTTCGCATAACTACATATATAGCTTCACTACGATAGCCTCAAAACGTCACTTCAACCAAATCAAGCAAAACTAAACCTAACCTAACTCCCTAACTCCCCAAAAAGCCCCATCAAACCACGCCAGAAGGCTGTGCAGGGGCGGCTAAAGGTGTAGTATCCACAGCACTCGCCTTTTTCAAACCACCATCAACATCAAAACCGGGCCTGTTATCAACCATCTCATTCAAGCCCCAAGCCTGACTACTAGCATCATGAACAGTAGTCCTCCTCATATCCCTCTTATAACCTCCCTTGAAAGCTCCAGCTCCTAAATTTTGCCGTAACAAATCAGTAATCACAACCGAGGGAAACAAAATCCTAAATTTATTGGACAAAAGACCCAAGAGCTCGCCTCCTCCGTCTACTACACCTAACAAAAGAAAAGAAAAAAGGCAGAAGAACGAAATGAGAAGAAAGAAAGGAAAGTTGATAGGTAACGTACGATGCATAACAGCAGTATTATCCCAACAAACCAAATCGCCAACCTCCCTCCAAGGAACCGAAATCCTATACCTCTCCTCACACGCAAACTCCATCAAGTCATGCAAAAGCCTCTGACTCTCCACCTCCCCAACAACCCTCAACATGATGCGCATGCGCCGCAATATAAAGATTCATCCTCCCACTAGCCTCATGCCTCTGCACCAAGCGATGTCTAGACATCTTAAACTTCGTAGGATCTAAATCCCTGAAGAATTCAGGTGCTGCTTTCTTGCGGGAGTGGTGGAGTGAGTGTGCTACTATGTAATCGTTTTCTAGGAGGCGTGATTTTAGGGCGGGAGGGAGATCCGTGAAGGCGGTGCGGGTGTCGGTGAAATCTGTGTTGCCGCCTGTTGTTGGGGGTGGGAGTGTTACTGCGCGGAGGAGGGAGAAGGATGCGCGGCGGGGGTTGAAGGATGAGTCGACGTGGAAGAGTTGGTTTCCCTGGTTTTGGTTTGAGTATGAGTATGAGTATGAGTATCTGATTTTGGGGGTTTTCTTTTTCTTTTTCTTTTTTCTTATCTTGCGTAGATTGGGAATTTGAAGAGGGTAGATTAAAAAAGGTGTATAATTGCCTACTTACCTTATTATTATATTGTGCCCTCGCACTATCCGGTGAGAGCACCCCACCATCTTCATCAATATTCCCCGCATCAAACAACTCAAGGGGTTCGTATCTGAGTTTCCTGCCTATTTTCTCACCCCTCGTTATCAGTTACTGTACCGTACGGACCTCTCGTTCATCACATCACCTCATTTCAATCCAACTACAGTAGCTGTACTCCTCTCCTCTTTCTCTCTCTCACTCTCTCTTTCAAATACCCCCAAAACACCCAATCCAATTCCAAACAGAATGATTACCCAACTATTATAATTCCTCAAGGTGCCCAAAACAAACAAAACAAAACAAGAGATTTTTAACATACCCTTAACCAAATACGGCCTAATATCATCCAACTCCCCAAACCGTCTCGAAAACTCCACATGTCCCCAATCATCAAGTCCTGTAATCCGAAAGACGCAAACACCGTACTATTTATTTTTTTCACACAATAAGTATAAGTACACATAAGTACAGTACCCTCCCTACTCAGCTAATAAAATAATTATCACCTCGACACCTCCTAAAATTTATACAGTAAAATAATAAATAATAATAATACAACACCCAAGTACTTACTCACTCTCACTCTCTCACTCGTATAAATTTTTATAAGTACGAAATAATAATCAGGAGAATTAGAAGGAGAGAAGAGAGAGAAAGAGAGAGAGAAAGAGAGAGGGAGAGATTACCTTAGCCATAGCATCAAGGATTTCCTGAAATACATCATCGGGAATAGGTTGCGAGAAGTTAATTCCTTCTACCTCGGCGCCAAAATCGAGGGTTGGATGGATGGTGGTGATTTTGAGGTGTTTGAATTCTGGAGAGGTTGGGATTGTGGTTGCGGATGGCATTTTTTATTTGGGTGGGGATGGGTTCTTGTTCGTAAGGTAGGATTCTTTTTGAGTGGATAGATTGGTTGCTTTTGTTGGTACTGTATTTTGTAGCTGTATTGTTTAGGAAATCTGGGGCTTTTGGTCGTTTTGAAAGTTGTGGGGTATATATAGGTGGGTAGAGGTAGTAGATATAGTCAGATGCAAGTGACAATGTGGGGTATAATACCACCCACCTTATTCGGAATTACCCCATTTTTTTTTTAACCTGCAGAGAAGCTCGTTCTAGAGAAGATCATCATAATCGGATCACTGGATTGACAGGTCTCCTATTAACCAATAGGTATCAAGACTTCGGGTGCATTTACACTAAAGAATAAATGGAAGTTAAATACATTACCGACCAAAACGCCATGGCAAGACACACCAACCAACCTTGGACTTCACAAGCACCCCTGAAAATGTATAGTCAAATCTCCCTAGCATACTCCATAGCCTCCAATCCCTCCAAGATACGTCTCCTTTCCCTCCCCACCTCTGTACACCAAACACCCTCCCCTCCGCCCACTTCCTTTTCTCATGTTCCAACTCATGCCTAAGCGCTTGAGCCTTAACCTCCTCAACCTCCTTGACCTGCTTCCTCTTCAATTCATTCATCTTCTTCGCTTCGGCATCAACAACCTTTTGTATTTGTGCTTTGCAATAGCTCTCCCATTTCTTATATTCCCGATCGTCTGAGATCCTCAGATCATCCAAGGCCTTTTCCAATTGCACTTTATTGTGATTCTCTCTCCTCTTAGATTCCCGATCATGTTCTACCTTGAGTTCCTCGACTTTCTTTTGAATGATTATACTTCCATTGTCGCTGTCTTGATAAAAATCTTGTAAGTATTGTATATATTCTACTGCGGAAGCTTTTTGTTGGGATGCATTCTGAATTTCGTCGTGGCGGTAGAAATCCTCCAACTCTTGCTTGTACTGTGCAGTATAGTTTTTTTCATCAGCGAGTCGCCGTTGGAACTCTCGTTCGTACAAGATTGTTGTATTTGATATTTCGGATTGAGAGATATTATTCAGGAGCTGGACTGCGGTATTTTGTCTTAGAGCCAGCATTTCGAGATTGTTATCTAAGTCGCGACCTAGGCCATCTTTTTCAAATTGCCAGCGCTCAGCTACGAAACCTATTTGCCAATCTAGAAGATTGTCTTGTGCAGCAGAGTGTTGGATGAAGGCTTTATGGATAGCCTTAACTCGTTCGGCTTCTCTTTTCCTCCTCTCCTCAGCTCTTCTCCGTCGTTCTGCTTCAGCTTGTTGATCCAGACGCTCTCTTTCCTGGCGCTCGAAGGCTTCAACCTCGGCAACAAGTTCACGCTCTTCTTGTTCCCGTCGAGCTGCTTCTGCAGCTGCTCGGATTTCTCGTTCTGCGACGGATGCCTTTTGCGTCGCTATCCGTGTTTGAAGCTCCACGAGATTAGCTTCGGTGCATGAGCAGGTCCGCCACTTCAGGCCGCATATATAGCAGAATTGTGCCTTGCATCTACATGTCATATGGCGGCACCCATTGTTATGCTCAACATATGATGAGCAGGAGTAGCATCGTCTCCATCCTTCGACCTCAGCAAGTGTGTTGGTAGCTCGGAGTTGCGGGTCATCGGGGCAGTCTCGTCCCTTGTGATACTCTCTGCCCTACATATTGTGCATGTTTTGTGACGGCAGGTCGGACACGTTCCGCAACTGAGACGTGTGTTGATATTGGCTGGAGAAATAAACATGCTGCAGTTTGGCGCCGAACAGTACACGCGATCACCTGCGGGAATACCCCATTCATTACTTTTCTCTTTATACTTTGTCTTGCTTGCTGCATCGATATACTTAAGTATTGTTGCAGGTTTGATCGGATTGAGACAGCATTTTGGCGGCCACTGTTCCTCGGAAGTAAAAGAAGAGCTACTTGACTTTAGTTTCATTCTACGTAGAGTAAGGAAATGCCCATTACCTAATAAGTGCTTGAAAGCAATCAGTACAATAAGAGTGACAGGTCAGTTTGATAAGTTTATTAGAAGGAAAATCTTCAAGGCAGGACACGCATTCACTGTGAGAATTAGCATGGAGACAGTTCCAAGACCCAATTTGTTATCTTACGTGGTCAGTGATTCGGGTGTAGGTTCTGGTACCGGCGCTGGCGCTGGAGCTGAAGAACTGAAGTGGCTTTTCGTAGCAGCAGGATAAATTATGGTAATTCCAGGCAGAGTCTGTATTGGTGATGGTGAATGATTCGATGAATGAGATGAAGAACTCGTTAAAGGACCAGGATAATGTATGGCAATTCCAGGCAGAGTCTGCATTAGTGACGTTGGTAAATGGCTCGAAGAATGAGATGAGGAATTCATCAAAGGATCTGAATATATTGGAGTCCTCTTCTTCTCTTTTCGTTTAAAGATCGATCTTAGGCCTAACCCTTTTCGAGGTTTAGGTGACTCTGGCTGTAACTCTATAGACGATGAGCCATATCCCGAATCATTAGAGCCTAGAGATTCTTCACTGGTACCACTGAGTCGCAGATTTGGAGGAGATGGCGCAGGACGGTTTGGCGGAGACCGGGAGAATATCTGGACAGTTGTAAGCACATATTGCTAGACAGTAATGGTCTGGTGGGCTCTTGCCGTTGCGCTTTCCTCGCTAGCTGCCGCATTTTCGCTATCGAACTCTCTCCTATGTCTTTCTTGTATATTTCTCACGGCGAGAGAAATTGTTTGCAACACCTCAGCAGAGTAATCATTTCCTCTATCCGGATTCTTAGACAGTTCTAGCGGTGGCGTGTATCTTCTCCAGTCTACATCTCCAAAGGCAGAAGGTCGAGTAGCTAAGATATCATCTGCCATTTGAGGCAATGAACTCATAATATGTCCAGTTCTTGAAGCTAGTGTTCGAGTTGACGGCATATGTACAGTTATAAGATTGTCTGCTATCGCGGACGAACCACTAACTTGAGTGTCTGCCGCCATCGTTTGATTGCCTGTTGAACAGTCAAAGAAGACTTCGTGGCTGCTTCTTGGTGATTGTGGTGACGCTGAATCCACAGCCACGTCAGGTTCGTCAGGAAACTCGCCAGGGACTAAGCGATGAATAAAACGAGGGTAATCATGGAATGCATTTAGATTCTGGTTGTAACTAAGATTAGAACCAGAACCTAGATTTGTTCTCGAAGGAGTTCCGAAAGATTCTGGTGCATAATAATTCCTGTAATAATTTTCGTCAATGGTTCCGTCTCTAATTTCAGGCGGCCAAGTTCCAGGTGCTGTAAGAGTCGATGTTGCCATAGCTATGATAAAACAGAAGATACAGTAAGGCCTGGGAACATGCGTAAACTTGTAGGTTTACTGATATCCTAGATCGAGAATGTAAATGGAGGACTAGAGGTTCACTTGGCCTTTTGATCAGCTCACCGGACGTATTTGCCTTATCAGACAGCTAGCTAATGAGGTAAGCCCAAGTAAAAGACTAATTAGCTCCATAGCCCTCCGGCTATGTTAGGCAGCCCGAGTAGCAGCATTAGCCTGTAACTACAAAGGGCATAGTCAAGCATGAATCAAGGAATGGAAGGGACGAATGGAAAAAGGGCTGTCTCGAGGCTGAGAAATGATTGTTCTCGAAAGGCAAAGGCTGAATGGGCACAGCGTCGCAGTCGTCGCAGTCGTCGCAGTACCGACATAAAGCGTTCAAGCTGACACGTGGGAGGTGGTACATGTCTGTCTGTCTGTCTGCCTGCAAGAACGCCTTCGGGGCTGCTAGGGGCTGTGTTTTGCGGCAAGGTGCAAGGCTTTTGGACATGGCTTCTGCCCTTCCAGCAATCACAGGCCAGGAAAGCCAATGAAGGATCGCTGAGCAGAGAGGAGGCGGTAGAGCAGCCTGGGGCACCCTAAACTTCCCGCCTGGTACAGTATAGTGCAATGCTGGAAAGTCGCACAGATCTTCGATGGCCCCTTCTGAGGTTGTATGGTGGAGCGTTGTCGTTGGTCTGGTGAGCCATGAGCCATGAGCCATGAGCCATGAGCCATAGCCATCGTTACTCGCCAATCGGATTGCGACAGTCGATCAATTGGATCCTCAGCCCTTCCAGAAGCCTAAGCGATGACTTGTAGTGGAGCACTGTATTATGGCGTGTATAGAAGGGCATATTTTGCGATTAGAGTTGTTCCAGCCTCTATTGAAGTCCTGATGATGAATTGGCGATTGTAGTAGTGAGGCTGCTAACAAGAGTAGTTTGTGTAGTTGGTGTAGTGTGTGTAGTTTACAGGCCTGTTCAGCCTAGGCCTTTAGTTGACAGGGCGCACTAGGACGGAACAGGAACTCGGCTCGAAAGCGAATATCAACGACCACAAGTCCGTCCCTCAAATCAACAATTAGCCTTCACATCGTCGACTCAAATTACAACTTCTAGCACCTGTAGAGCATCTCTTGCTCACGGCGCATCGTTGCCATCACCTGATCATGATGATCACATTGCTATTCATGAGCCGACCATCGCCCCGATTGCCGCTGGTGCTGCGGTGTTCTCAGAATTGACACCTGTCGGTTCACTTTGAAGTTACAGTGCTTTCTTTTTATTGGGCTGCTTGGCCTGTAAAACGTCCTCTCTTATTGCGTAGCTGCCTGACCATAATATGTGCTTGCAATTATTATTTATGATCTAGGTCCATTATTACCCACCAACTTTACCAACACACCAATCAGACAAAACAACTTCCTGTCGCTGAGCTTCTCGATATGTCAGTTGTCTTCATCGGCCTATCTGGGCCGTCATCATCTGGCAAGACCACCTTGGCATACCTTTTACGTCAAGTCTTTCCCAATGTTGCCTACATTCTCCACGCCGATGACTTCTGCAAGGAATTCAAGGATATCCCGCAGATCGACGGCTACTTGGATTGTGATGGGCCAGACGGCGTCGACTTCGCACGGATGGTAGAGGTGCTAGATCACATGAAAGGCAACGGTGGTATGCCACCTCCTAGCTTTAGTAGCTGGCAGGAGTCTGTCTTTCCTGGCCAAGAAGAAAAGGCATTGCAGACGGTTGTCCAAGGCATCACTAATGCTCATAGGCTGAGGCTGCAATTATCCGGACTCAATTTATCTGCGCGCAGGCTAGTTCTTGTCGATGGATTCTTGCTTTATCATCATCCTTCGATTCGATCCAGGCTCCACCTCCGACTCTTTTTCCCGCTCAGCCATAACCTTGCGAAGCAAAGAAGATTAACACGGCCCGGCTATGGACTTGATGCCAAACCTCATGAATTCTGGAAAGGGGAGAATTACTTCGAGTCGATGGTCTGGAGAAATTACGTTGCACAGCATAGCCACCTCTTCAAAGATGGGGATGTTGAGAGTGAGGTGGATTGGGATAGATGCAAGGAGCTCGGAATCATTGCCAGACCTGGCATCGATGTTCCAATGAGGGAATCGTTGAATTGGGCTGTACAGCTGATTGCTGTATACCTGAACGAGACAATCGAGTGAGGGGATTCTAGCACTTGGGGCTAGCACTAATATGGTACGACTTCAGTTGCACAAATACCCACTCCGAACCACGTTGTGTCGTTATCCATCACAATGTTAAGGAATCTGCAAGCTTCCGTTATGCTCAAACAGTTCTTAGCACAACTACGTCAAGTGCAATCACCATTTCGCCCATTGCTATATTCCTCTATTTGGATCACCAGGTCTCGATTTTCAAACAATCTTTTGCAAAATCTTTGCTCGGTCAAGACCGATTTACTTGCAAACCGTCGCTGCTTCGATTTGCGTTTAAGTCGAATCTTGCTGAGAATTTGTGGCCTAATCAACCTCTCGAAAATGTCCATTTCGAACGTCTCTTTATTCGGTGTTGAGTTTGTCTATCCTGATCCTATATCTTCATTTGATTCTCCTATATACACCTTTGAAGTTTACGATACTGTCATGCTTACAATAGCAAATGACAATGACACAATTAGCTTGGGTGGTGCCTTTATAGTGGAATTCAACTGCAATACTCGTATGGCTCTTTTAGAGACCGGCTAGACTCAATGGCTTACAGCATTACGCAGGGTTAGGACAAGAACCAATTTCTATCTCAGACCCGATATCATTCTCATATCCGGAACCAGGACTTGTTCACATACCTTCCTCAGACGTTCTTAACTGTACAATATGCTCAAATTTGATCTGCCAGTTTTGTCTACCTACGGTATATACTTCAAACGGTTCTATGGCAAGCAGTGGGTTTTTCAACTATGTCAACTCAAGCAGAGATTCAGAGACAACCTGGGGCCCAAAACCTACTGTCACGCCAAGCGCAACATCTTTCCTACGTGCACCGACCCCCACCGGTATTTTGACTTCTCTAGCCACAAATGGCCATACAATCCTTTATGTCTCTTCAAGTCGAACCTCAATAGCAACATCTACTGGTACATCTACCACTGCGTTAAATTCTTCCTCAGCAACCACCATTTCCTCAACGCCCCAAGCTGGGCCTCTATCGACTGGATCCTCGGCACTCATTGGCGTCGGCAGTGTATTGGGATTATCTTTCATTGCTCTCCTAGTTTATCTCTTTAGCATATGGATGCGATGTCGAGAGATTGGCGAAGCTCCTGTACAAGGCCGTCGCTAGATCAGGCACCTTTCTTCGGATGGCCTGTTAGGAGATGAGTTTGAGAATGACAATATGTTGACCGGGCCTGAGATGACTCCGCCACGCAAAGGTAGCTTACTTCGATATGAGCTTGATCCCAGGACCTATTGTATCAGATGAGATGGAGAAATCATCGATTGGATTCTAGTGCTGTACGATTACGGAGTGTATTCATTTGCGTTTGGTGTTCTGAACTGAAACTAAGATTCATTTTGTATCAAGTTAGTACTCGGTTGTAATGTTTATTCCTGTATTTCTGTCGTACTTCTTTTCCCCTGTTATGTCTGGTCGGAGATATTCGCACGTGGCGTTTCTTGTGGCATAGTTCGGGGTAAACACAGATTGTTTGCTCTAACATTCTCGGCTACACGACATTCCCTCTCCCGTTCTCAGAGATCTTCCTTAGAAACAATTCCTCCTGTCATCTCCCGCGATTGATAGAACTTGATACTACAAAAGAATTGCACCTAGCCACTCACAATAGGCCCGATAACTTACTATATGGTAACGAGTGCTCTTGAGGCTCAGAGCTTCATAGCTTGCCCATGAGCTTGCCCATGGCTTGGCTTGTCTCTCACAACCTGGCAATAAGCTCCCATATACGCTATACCACCATTCAATATCAAGCCCTAAAGATGGCATCGTCAGCTCCACCAAGCTTTATCTATCCCAACCCAGCATCCTCGTTCAACTCACCCCTTTATACTTATCACGCTCTGGATTCTGTGAACCTAGCATTTTCAGGCACCTCTCAATCTCAGATGAATCTAAGCATGATGTGCGGCTCTAGCAGCGCGACGACTTTCCCTCTCAACCGTCTGGTGAGTAGCTCTAACTAGCTCAAAGTATTTAAATCTCCTTCTTACAGACTTTATCAGATGTGTATCCCACCTCTACGTCATACAATATCTTTTACTTCACCAGCATTAGCATGGTAGTCCCAGGCTATCAAATAAGTATTCCAGAGAAGGCACTTTCGGACTCGACCCTCGACGGATGGAGAATCAACGATATCATTTACCCAACTTGCCGATTTACGTACGGAGTAATTGCTGATGACCAACTTACCAATGGCACCGTCAGTGGATTCTTCAATTACGACTATCTGCGTGGAAAAGAGCCACAAACATTTATTGCCTCCGCAGTCGCAGCGGTATCGACATCATCCATGCCCAGTTCCTCCATGGCCTCCGCATCATCTCCCTCTTCTGTCGTGCCGACCGACTCATCGCCCGCAACTAGTACAACCGAGCAGATAACAACTATCCAGCTCTCTGCCACGCCAGCATCGACCATCTTGACCAGTTATTCGACTTTAACCACGCCCTTAATAATTAGCAAGACTATATCGATGCTATCTCAAGCGTCCTCGCTCGTACCAACCAACACATCGTCAACCAGCCCAACAGCGACATCAGCCCCCACAATCAATCCCCTTTCGGGCTCAAAAGGCCTCTCTTCAAAAGGAATAGCGATAATTTCCGCCGCAATTCCCGCCACAGTTCTCCTTGCCGCTTGTCTCATATTCTGGAACCAATATCGACACCACAAACGCAAACTTTCCAGAAAGAGGTCGGCGAGGAGTCAGTTTGGCAAAGGTGAATTGGAGACGTCTGGTGGTTGGAAGGAATGCGGGATAGATCAAAGTGAAGGTAGTAAAGTTAATGGAAGGAGAGAGGTTGATTATTTGCATATTTTTGGTATGAATAGAGAGCAAAACGGGAAGGCGAGTCAGAAAGATGCGGAAATACAGAAGGCGAAACGGGGCACAATTAGATATGAACTTGATGGGGGCGGTATTCTGGAGAAGGATTAGGAACTGTCACAAGCAGCAAGATGAATTATTCGTTGAAGAGAAAGTAATGTAGTCGTCAGAAGTGTGCATGATATATTAATAATATCGTTGTTGACTTGAGCCAAGTAGTATTCAAGCTATTTATCTCCGCATTGAAGATTATGCCTACAAAACTACCAAGCAATGATGAGAAATTTGTGGGTATGAGTTATGGAGCTTTGGATTTCTAGATTTCGTCCTTCTTCAACTCCAGTGTATCCCTCTAGATTTCATCACAGACTCTCTCTCACACCCACCCATGCCAAGAAAACAATCCCGTCGCTTAATCGCCAAAACACCCCAATTCAACGACTTCCAAATACTCTTCAAAGCACACAAGAAAATCCCCAGATCTCCACCAACCCACCTGAAACCAAAGCTTCTCTCATATCTGAATCAAAAACCACTCGGTCCTTTTACACCCCCCCAAGAATGCATCCAACCTCAACGGGAACTAAGCCAGCCCTTCCTGTACCAACCCGTAATACTAATCCATAAACGAACCCCGAGTGAGCACACACATAGCAAACGAAAATAGCTTGCTTCAGTTCTAACAGATGATCGCAAAACTCTTCTATCGGGTTCTGAAGGGGATAACAAGTATTGTGTGATAAAATGCAAACACCCGACTTGTGACCAAACTATTGGTGTGGGTGCCTAGCAAGAAAATTCTCGATTGTCTAACAAGTTGCAGATTTTGAAAATTTGGAAATCTTGGAAACTTATTGGAATTTGCGACAAAGCAAGATCTAGTTTTACATTTTCTTTTTTCGAGGTTGTACTTTTAGGGTTCATGAGATAGAGTAACAGTAACCATCCATCTTCTTGCTTTCTCATTGCAAAGACGAAGGACGAAGGACGAAGGTCGAAGGCGGTGGATGTTCTTAAGGGAATGTTATCAACGTGATCAGTTTCATTCTTTCACACTTCTCTTCAGGGTTTTTTTTTTTTGAGGGGGGGTCTCGCAAGGCCAATATCAGTTCAATTCACCAGATTCCCCAATCTGCCCACCGCTATTCTCCAAATTTTTCTTTCCTTTCAGATTATCCACCACCTTGATCAATACCTTCGACACAATACCAACACCACCCATTCAACACCAGCTCAAAAGAAGGGACAATCACAATGATCATCAACAATAAATCCCCTCCACCCCACCTCCACCTTCACCTCTCCTTCCCACTCACCCTCATCCTCACTCAATCCTCCTCCAAGAACGAGAAACCAGCCGGCGCACCAGGTGATGCTTGTACCTCGGGAACAGCATGGTACGTCTGTAAATCCAATGATTTCACAGGTTGCTGCTCAGTAGATCCATGTGATCTATCAACATGTCCCGATAACTCAAACACGGATATCAACGGTGGAACAGCAGCAGCAAACAACAACTTCAACAGCATCGAAAACACCTGTGCAGATTACGGTTCTTCCTAGTACTAGCTCTGATGATGATGGTGGTGGTGGTGCTTCGTCTACTACGATTAGTAAGTTTGTTTGTTTGGTTTTGGGATTTTGGGGTTCTGGGTGTTCGGCGGTTGTGGGCTTGGTTGGGTTATTGGGGTATTGAGGTTTTCATTTTGGGGATACAGAGTGCTGACGTCTTGGATTGTGATGATTTTATAGCTGTTGAAGGTTCTACTCCGATAAACACGAGGAGTACCACTACTGTTACTAAACCTCAATCTACAATCACCAGTACCAGTACACAAATACCAGCAAGCACAACATCAACTAAGGGTTTACCACTCAGTCAGTACCTCCGCCACAAGCAATACAGCAACGGCAACAACAAAATCCTCTGGACCTACCTCCTCCGCAGCATTAGCCTCTTCCTCCTCCTCTCCAACAAAATCTTCCACTCCATCATCAACTCCTTCCTCAAACCACAAAACAGCAATAATAGCCTCCACAGTCTCAATCGGTTCCCTAATATTCGTCCTTCGTCCTTCTTCTCCTCCTCTTCTTCCTCCGTCGCCGTCGCGCAAATAAACAGAAGAAATGGTTAAATGAATCGAGGGGTACGATATCTCCTTATCAAAATGATCATCACGATCATGGAGGTATGAATGGAGATGGAGTAGGTGATTTGGATATGAATATGGAGGTGAATGGCGAGCAGCATCGGGATAGGAATAGGCTTAGAGATGAAGAAGTGAAGGAATTGGATACACCTACTGATACGACTACGAATTCTGGATCTTTTCAATCTCGTACTACTACTGGTGGTGTTGAGGCTAGGAATGGTGTTCCGGATCCTGATGGTGTTGGAGTAGCAGATGGAGAAGGAGGTATTCCTGTTAGTTTTTGGGAGAGGTTGAAGGGTTCTGGACGGAGAGGAAATGTTGATTCTGCTTCTGGTCGTGACGGAAGAGATGGTGGTGGAAGTGATGAGATGAATGAGAAAAGCATAAACGGATTCAATCACCCATCCTGTCTAACACCCGGTTACACCACCCAAAACCAAAACACGCTTCTTCAAACTTCCAACCCAAGCTACCAAATCAGAAATCAAACCGGAAATCAAAACGGGAGAAATGAACACAAAAACGAAAGAAAAAATTACAGTCCAGATCCCATCCCAAATCTAGACAGTACACCAATAATCCCACAAAACGAACTCGAAGCCTTTCCCTCATCACTTCCTAAGACTCAAACTGATCCTCATCAAACGACAACGGCAACGACAACATTACCAAGAGAAACATATCAACAACAGAAACCAACAGAAACAGCAGAACTAAGCGCTTCTCTTCCCTCATCCTCTCCTTCTAATTCCTCTTCTTCTCCTTCCACTTCCGCCTCCCTCACCACAACAAACCCAAAACATCACCGTAACGCATCTCCCAAAACACGAACACTGACACTGACACCAATACCACCTAAAAATCAAGAAACACCATCACCATCACCACCTCGATCTCAAAATACCTTCGGTTCACCTCGTCACGAGAAGAAGAAATCGTCTTCTAACAATGATAAAATTGTGAGAAACGAGATTGGGCTGAATGGGAAGGGTGAGGTGAAGATGGGTGAGATGAAGATAAAGGAGAATACGATTATGAGATCAAATTTAAATGGGTATGGGTATGAGTATAACAATAGAAACGGTGATGATTTTGGAGATAGGAAGGGAGAGGGAGATGGTGATGTAGGTGATATAGGTGAAGATGTTACAAGTTGGCAAGAATTCGATCAGAAGCCACGATCTTGGGGGTGGGGTGGACCGTCTCGTTCTGGGGAGGATGGAAAGAATGGAAAGAATGGAGTAAATGGAAAGAATGGAGTAAATGGAAAGAATGATAGTGTTGGTGGTAGAGGTGATATTTGTGGAAGTATGCGAAAGGGAGGTGAAGAACGCATAGGCATAGGTATGTTAGGTCAACAAGTAAGTCCTATGATTACGGGAGGGCAGAGATGGAGTGGTAGTGGTAGATCGGAGGTTAGTCCACAGACATCACCGGAGATTGGTCGGTAGTTGGGGGAGAGGGCCTTACAGTATCTACCTTACCTACCTACCTGTGAAGATTGCGGATTGGGGATTGAGGAGAAGTAGAGGTTTTCTTTTCTTTCTTGCTTGGTAGGGCGGATGTCGATTTGATGATGCATTGCGAGGATTCTTTTCTTTTTTCCCCTTTCAACTCGCGAGATTCTTTCTATGCTGGCGGTACTTGTTGTATCGGTGCTGCATATGCAGCATATCGTATTCCAGGTTGGAATTTTGGATGAGCAATCTTCATGAAGAAGAAGAAGAAGAAGAAGACGAAGATGATGATGATGATGAGATGAATGGGATGAATAATGTAATGATTAACGAATGAACGCTATGAATGTGAACTGCAAAAAAAGAAAACAAAAAAAGACAAAGACAATCCCTAAGCCAGGCAGTTAGTTAATGAATGGGAGGATTACATTTACTACCTTAGTGAGTGAAATAAATGATTGATTCAAAACTATCCAAGGTACTTACTTACATACATACCTTATAACACAATCAACCATTTCTACTTCTATGGCCGTCCACTTACGTACCTAGGTAAGGTAGCTAGGTACATACGGTAGATACACCTTACTCTTATACACCTTACTCTTTAAATCATGACTCTCATAGTAACTACGCATACTGTATCAACTGGTAGATGACAGAAAATATATACGTTTTTAATAATAATTTATTCGAAGAACTTCAAGTCTCACCTGTAAGTTCATACTAGCTGAGTTCCCTAAAATCCTGGTTTTCTCGTAGAGTTCTTTCTATGACAACAAGTGGACAATGAAATAGACCAACTACTTGATGTAAATTTTAGACATAGATAGAGAGATTGAGAGAGCAACACAGGGGTTATCATAAGAACATGAGGCGCAGAGGGAATATTTACAGAGGATGAAGCTGAGTGTGCTATTTTGCAGAGACCTAGCTCAACATTATTTTCGTATCGGCATAGTCTTTAAATTCCCCAAGTCGATGGAATATCTGATCTTAAGAACATTGAGAAACTACGCTCAAGATTCTTTGAACACCATTACACTTTCTAGTTAATTGAAGAAACAAGAATATAGAGACCCATGTCAGAGCACCAAGCCCATCCACTAGGTTAAGTAAATTACTCATTCATCTGTTGGTTTTTGTCTAAGCCAAGCCTGATCAGTATCCAAGGCTTCTTTCTGCTACGAATTTCTCTTTCTCCCATGTCTCTCTCCACCTCAACCTACTGAAGGTATCAATCTGTGAAGAATATAAAGTCGCAAACGCCCAGATCTCCACGCCCAGCTATGCAATGCACTTTCATTCCATGCTCCATGCAAACCGCGAATGACACCATGATACCCATCAACGCCAATATTTTTTCAGTTTTCCCTTCCCACGTCTGGCATTATAAATCGCACCATCATCTACCCACCGCAGGTTTCCTTTCGAAAGAAATAGGGCAATCCTCAATTGGCACCATATCCCATCAAATCCGTGATTCGGTCAAGAAGAGCCTGAAGGTCATCGTCGGTGATCTTATCTTGAAGGGACGGGATAAGCGTCTTCGCTTCTTCGGCGGAATCGCAACACAGAGA
Source organism: Pezicula neosporulosa (assembly GCA_009805495.1). Classification (NCBI taxonomy): domain Eukaryota; kingdom Fungi; phylum Ascomycota; class Leotiomycetes; order Helotiales; family Dermateaceae; genus Pezicula; species Pezicula neosporulosa. Next base: position 690,982 of record SELE01000009.1, read on the forward strand.
ACCTATTCAGGTCAGATCAAGAAACCACTGAAGTTGACAGAGCATTGCTATACCAAGTTGTGCCCTCTCAAACTTGGCCAGTTCCTTGTGTGAAGAAAGCTCTCTCTCAACCGCTTCGACATTCTGCTTGTTCTTGAAACGCGCAAAGTGATCCAGATAATCCTGAGTCTTGACCAACATCCTATAGAATGATCAGCCAAGAAGCCCTTCAATACCTCCCTTGCCAGCTAGCCCTCCCTATTCTTTACACGCGCAGCAGCTTCCCAATACGTTCAAGCCACAATTCAAAACTGAAAAGACCTACTCAGTCTCATTGATATTCTTGTGATCCAACCTCCTCTTTGACACCAGCGCATTAATGACCAACGCAGCCTCCGAATGCGTCAGCGCATCCACATCCTGAAACTCCCCCAGCTTCAACTCAGCAGCAGCTTCTTCTTCATCACCCTGAGGTGCTTCGCGCGTACGAGAGGTAGGTGCTGGTGTAGCCATTCTATCGTTCCCTCTCTCGAATCTACTGCACAGGCCCAATAAAATTCTCACTGAGATACAGAGGTATCGTAGATCGCTATCAGAGGCAGGAGGTTGTAGAGGTAAGAGGTAAATGTTGAGCGAATGTGTCAGAGTGGCGGTGGTGGGAATTGCGCGTGGTGGGATGAAAGGTTGTCGCGTGAAGAAGATTCGAGATCGTCAGTCCAAGACGTGCGTGAAAGAAATCCGGGGAAACTTTAGCGTCCTTTCGTATCAGAACGACGAACGACCACGAATCAGCAAATGCGCCAATCGCAACACCACAATCCTTGAGAACCGGAGCTCGACGAATTCTGAATGTGAAGCTACAGTGGAAATCTGCGCAGCTTCTCCTGCGCCTAAAACTTCTCCTCCGGACGGTCTGTGATCTTTGATTACCGCAGCTATGTACGTCTTGTCCGGATCTTCGACCTTGGGAACTTTAGCACAGGCATATTTGGTAGCTGCTGATTAGGATGTGAACATCAGGGTCGTTTACGCACTTATCATCATCAATAAAGCAGGTGGTCTGATATACCAGAAGGATTTCGCAGAGGGACTGAACAAGCTAAATATCAACGACTACCTGGTCCTCGCTGGAACCTTTCACGGGTACACTCTCCCATTCCTACCAAATCCCAATTTCCTCATTCTCTCCCTCTCATAAACCCTACCGTCTCCCAACTAACTTCCCATCTCTCACAGAATCCACGCAATTACAACCCGCCTTCACCCCCTCCACTCATCCCCCTCATCCACCCCCACAAACCGCAACTCCCTCAACTCTCTCTCCCTCCGCTCCGAATCTAGCGCTCAAGACCCAACCCACCGCAACGATCCACCATCTGGGATCGAAGTCCTAGAGACCGAGCACTTTCGGCTGCAGTGTTTCCAGACATTGACAGGCACGAAGTTCCTGTTATTTACGGAACCCCAACAGCCTAATGTGGATGAGATTTTGAGGAGGATTTATGCTTTGTACAGTGATTTTGTTATGAAGAATCCATTCTATCAGATGGAGATGCCTGTTAGGTGTGAGGCTTTTGATAGGGGCTTGGGGAAGTATTTAAGGGTGCTTAATAGTAGGTGAGGAGTGGCATAATAGTGAGGTGGTAAATGAGAAAACAACATCCACAGCAAGCCGGTATTTGCTACGGTATGAATAGTAGAGACCTGGGTGCATACAAATACTATGAAGGCTTTCGGGATGTGATATTGGGATTGGGGCTTGAGTATGGAACGAACGAAACTTTTGCGGCAGCACAATATGATGCTGCCGAATTAAACAACTTGACAGCATTTTCTGGAGCCTGGGAAATAAGACTGGGCGTAAAGATGCATCAGAATATAGCATCTTTTCACGCGTAATCATTATACGGTGCATATCTAGTGGTACAAGCCCAACGCCAGCTGCAATGCTAACCCTGTTTAACCTCCCATCGCCCCTAGAGCACTCATGCAGTGTCCATCTTGTCCGCATCATCGTGCTTGTCGTCTTTCTTGCCACTTCCACTTGGCTTTCCTTCAGCATCTAGTAGTGGCTGTGAAGCCTCATCTTCTTCCTTAATCTCTGGTAATGCAGCTTTGGCTTCTGCATCCGCTTTTTCCTTGTTCTGCTTGTCTCTACTCGGGCTTTCTCCTCCTCCATACTCATACGAAGAGCAAGAGCCAATTCGGGGTCCACAGAAGGGTCGATTCCAAACTCAAACGCAGAGCTATCGCCACCATCAGCGCCGCCACCTGCACCAGCACCTGCTGATCCATCTCCGTTTAATATTGGTGATGTGACAAGTTGATCGCTCAGAAGGCCTGGTCCTGGAGGAATAATTGCCAGATGTGACCCATCTCCACCCTTCACATTCTCGTTGAAGGCTGTTAACTTTTTCGTAACATCATCATCCAGCTCACCGAACGCAACGAAATCGATCGAGACGTGTTTTTGTTTTTCTTCATCTTCTTGGCCAGCTTTATCAGCGTCTTCTCGTCGTCGGGGATAGGTGCGCAGGTGAATACGATGATGCGTTGTCTCTGTGCCTTATTCTGGCGATGTTTGAGGGCAAGCTATTTGGTTTGCGTTAGCCACAAACGCATGAAAACAAGGACGCTTCACTTACACCTGCTATTTGAATACCAGTAGCAAGGTGAGAGCCTCCTCTGATCTTCGTCTTCGTCCTGTGTAATCCTTCCAATATCTTGCCGTGATCTGTCGTCAAAGTGACCAAAACCTCCGGGCCCTTGCCTCCCATACTCATCAAACCTACAGATGACTCGGGATTTGCTTGCGTGATAGCAGAGAATATCAGGGAAACGGCATCCGATTGTGCTTCGTATCGAGTAGGTGTGTAGTCTCCATTTCTGCTGCTCTCGCTGTTGTCCACCACACCACTACCATCACAGCTTCGAGGACCATTTTGGGCAAAATCTAGAGCGAAGATGAGGTGATTCTACTCAACCGGAGGTGTGCGAAAGAGGAGTAAATCGAAATTGAAGGGTTGGTGGAGGTCTTTCGAAATGTTGATGGAAATGATGAGATGAGGTTCCAGGTAGCTGCGATGCGCGCGTACCTTAAAGTTGACATCCCTGCACGTTCCATTTGGAGCTCGGTTGAGGCTAGACCTAATGCAAGCGATGCGGCTCCTCCTCCTCTCCAGCTTTTGTTTACTCTCTTGGGACTTCTGCCATTTTGGAAACTTTGAAATCTAGAATATCGAATTCGCATATCACCCTTCCACCACCGTTCAAAGAGCACTGACGAATGCTCACCTCTGACCCTACGATATAATTACTAAAAAACCAAAAACCACCCTCCAATACAAAATACAACGACGCGACATGGCACCGACGCGACAGAAGAAGGCAAGGAAGTCCACTGAGTCGACGACTTCTGTAGACATGATGACCTTTCCCGCACCTCCATCAGAAATGACTCCGGCAAAGACACGCAGTCCGGCGAAGACTCCTACCAGTAGAAGCCCCATTAAGAAACCTGGAATAGGGAAATTATCATTGGCGCAAAAGCAACAGCTGATTGACAACTTGCAGCAAGAGGGTAATTCTACTGCAAAGACTGGATATAAATCTTGTTATTAACTCGATCTCAGTTACTGAACGCGCCCGGAGACTCCGACAGCAATACTCAGCTCAAGCGCAAGACCTGCGAATTCGCATTGAGAGAAGGGTTACCCGTATTCCAATGCACCTACGACGCGCCAACATGGGGGATTTGCTTCGAAAATACAACGAGACTACTGGTTCTTCTCGACAGGCCACAGCTACATCATCGAAGAACACGCTTACAATCACTAAATCCCCCTCGAAAAACATACTTGGGGAGAGCCGCAATTCTCGTCAAAGCCCAGCTCCTCCCCAACGCGGTGCAAAGCGTCATAGGCATGTCTTTCATTCGCTGTTTATTCCAAGTTCATTTGCTAATTGATCACCAGCGACGCGATGTCAGTCACCGATAAAGAAAATGAAGACACCGAGAATCCTCGGAAACGCGCGTCAGAAGTCCGCCACTTCCACCCTCACGAACAACCTCACAACGACGTCTCAATCAGTACCCACAGGTCCTCTCTCTCTCCCAAAGTCTTCAAATACACGCTCACAAGCCACCAAAGCACTAGGACCTGTCCCAGTCCGCCCTATGAATAGCTCGCCCGTGAAACCACACCTAACAAGGCCCATCTCGCGAGGGAAGCCAGCAGGACCTGTTCCAGCTGGTGGGGCTGCCAGTATCCTTTCAAATATGGTAGAGAAAGCGAAGTCGAGTCGAGCGGGTGGAACGCGTAAAGTCACGGAACCGTCGAGTTCAGCAAGTAATGCCTCTGCACCAGTGGGAAGAGCTAGGAGAGGGGCTGCTCAGCCAGCTCGTCCTGCAACAAGAAATGGACGAGGGAGGGTCAGTGACGGAAGCGAGACTAGTACAGACAGCAACAACAGGAACAACAGGAACAACAGTCATCAGAAGGGCTGCTGCTCCTGCGCCAGCAAAAAAGGAACCAGCTAAGAGGACGGTAATGGGCACACTCAAGGGGATGCGCGGAGAGGCAAGCAAGAAACTCCCAGCTGCACCAAAACCAGCCGCAACGACTGCAGCTGGTGGCCGAGTGTTGAGAAAAAGGAATTAACATTGTGTATTGCTGGGACTAATGACCGAATTTTGTGATTTAGCGTGGGGCGTTACGGACTATTTATATGAATCAAGGCACGATAGATGGATTCATAAATCACTCTGACTCCAATGTGTTTGGGTTTTGGTAGACTTAGCAATTTGGGGGTTTGGCGAATGCCTGGTTATGCATATTCGCTTTCAGAGATCATTTCGTCGTATTTGTGCTATTCTTCACCCAACATGAGACTTCTACTCACCCAGGCGGCGCAGCCTTCTTCTTCTTATCCTCAATCAATTCAATATTATCCTCCGGAATCTCCGAATACTTCTCGAGCAAAAACTCCTCAATCTCATCACTCACATCCCCCTGTACCACAATCTCCTCTCCACCACTCGCTAATTTCGTCACGCTAGAACCCGTCGCAAACTTTTTCCCAAACTCCTTACTAACTTTCTTGAGATCAAGATTGAAAGCTTCAAGACCAGAGACGGCCGTTACGTATTTACGTTTATTACGCTCAACACGCTTGATATAGACTTTAGAAGCAGCCAGTGTTTGTGCGTGTTTTTGCTCAGCGGCTTCGGCTTTAGCGGCTTTCTTTTGGGCATCTTTCGCTGCGCGCTTTTGGGCGTCGACCGAGAGGGCGGAGGTTGCTGCTGAAAGGGCGTCTAGAGGAGTATGTTGTCAGTTTGACGTAAGGGTGGTATGATAATGGATCATGGGATATGTTTTCGGGGCTTTGTTTCTGGAGAGGAGTAGGGGGAGGAAGGATAAATGTGTATTGTACCTTCGGACCAGAGACGCTCGTACATGTCATCGTGGTTCTTCTGTAGCCAGTCCTGACATTTCTTTACTGTGCCACCGAACTCGCAGTACTACTTCCTCTCATGTCAGTACTGTGTTCCTCTCGCTGTCCATCGCCTACGCCATACGAAGAAAGATCCTTTAGATCCAAGAATATCGTACCTCGGGTGGTAATGTACAGACTATTCAGGGTAGGAATTGTCAGTCAATGGTTTGAAAGGAGGGGTTGGTGGGGTTCGAAGGTGACGGGGATTAGGATTGAAAGTTGATTTACCTCCACAGTAGATGACATTTCTGGATTGAGGCTCGCTGGGAGTCTCTGTATCTGCCATTTTAGGAGACTTGCTGGTGAGAGTGTGGATGTCTGGAGGGTTTGTATGGGGTGGTGTTCGTGGTGGGGTTTTTGAAGGTGCAGAGCTCGAGAAGGGATCTTGGTGGGGCAACGTGAGAACGGGTACGCTAGCGGCCGCTTGTGTTTTGTGTTTTGTGTTTGTAGGCACGACATGCGACATCATCAATCACCTTCACAACATCGAGTATCAACAATCATCAATGCTCGATATTCCTGTTCATGGTGATACATCAACCTCCCAATACTTCCGCGAGTAGATACCTATAGCCTTTCAGTACAGGCTAAATTCTACACTATCGTCGTTATCATTTGGCCAAGAAAGACCAGTGTCGTGCTTGGTTGACAGTGGCACGCGACGCTACACAGCAATCATCAACTCTATGTAGATGAGGAGGTATGATCGATTCAGAGCTCCTTGGCAGCCAAGTTCTATTTGCCAAGTCATTACATGGACATAGATATCCTCAAATGGCGAAGAAGTATTGCCTGACTCCCTTGGTACCTCGATGCCGTGGTCTCTGCGCAATTGGAATTAAGACTTTTCTCTTATCATCGATTTCACGAAGCAATTTTATCTATGCTTGAGAGTCCGTTCATTCTTCGTTGGTCAAGTGACTGTCGTTTTTGGTCTTCAATGTTGGTGTCTCTTGTTTTCGCTGTGAGTCTGAGGGTAGTCTAACAGTCACATGTCCGAACGCCCAAGTCTTCCAGATCTGTATGAGCATCCAAATAGCTTGACTCGCAAGTTGGGAGCCATAATCTTACGCTATTGGTCTGTCGGATTTCTCTTCTAAAGGCGAACACTACATAAAGTTTAATCTAGACTAGGAGCTCATGCCCTAGAAGTCTTTTCAGGTCGAACTTTTCCAGTCTGTTCAGGTATGTTGATCTACTACACTGAATTTGATCACTTGAGAGATCTTGAGAGATCAGTAGTTAATTAATTGGCAAATAAAAATCAAAGATTTGACCTCTGAGAACAATAATTTAAAAGGGCCCAAGCAAGTTTATTTTGTATCTGTTACGACCGAGGAAAAACTGCATTCCCTGGAATAAAATTACCCAGACCTGTAGTCATCGTTGTCATAAGCGAATAAGCGGCTCAAGCTGTCTGCCCAGGGCTCGTTCATGTCAATGTGTGGTGTGTTGAGATGGCCCAAGGAGATTTGTTATCCGAATCACAGCTCCCCCATTCTCCGGGTTGCCTTGTTGGTACGGTGTGAACGTGTAATAGTGCAGGCTTCATGGACAGTTTTCCATTTCGTCTGTCTCTGCCAACCAACCAAAAAATCAGCATATTCGAAACCAGTACGCGATTCGCTTCGCCATACCAGGAGCTCAGACCATTCCGGCGTAGGTACTGTTTCGAAACAACTTCAAGACTGTGAACACCATTACATTTTCGGAGTAGATCGCGAAGGAGCCGCACTTCCGTTCCCCAGAACTCAAGGATACGGGAGGTTAAACTATCAGTAGCAAAGAAGATCTTATGCAGATCCATTCGATAACACTCGCTTATCTTGTGGAAAGTATCGGAACGATGCCTCTGGTCTCTTGTTGGCAATGGCATAAGTCGTGAGGCATGGTGGTGAAGCTACAGAGAGTTTCCTAGGCCTACTGTTACCCACTCGATGTTCATGCATTCAGCGCTCGTGTCTCGATCATTTAGCCAAGCAATGGCCCAGTAGTCGAAAGATTCCTAAAGGGTTTTGATCTTGCTTCTTCTGTTTTAGCATCAATACTCACAGATTTCCTCTTCTCTTGCCCGCTGGCCGGTTGCATTTCTTGTCGTTGATTTTAATCTTAGAACTAATATGTGTCTGTGAGCGACATATCATGTTTCCCCTTTGAGATTCTTATAACATATTAATACATAATTTCCTAAAGTATGCCGGCGAGCATTGGTTCTGCGATTTGGAGAAGAGATGGAAGAAGAAGGCATGTCTGGGATCTTTTCATTTTTGTAACACTTGTACTTTGTGTATCCGCAGGCAATGATTCAGAGATACGAGAAGAAGCAGCACTCGAGCGCGCAGTGGGCGATCCTCAGCATGCCCTTGAGAAGGACAATGGGTTCGTCGCAACTCATGTTGAATGGGTTGTCGACCTCTCGCACAACCGAATCCAGCCCGATTTCGAGCCAAGTGCAGCATCTTATATTCAGGCAGCGACTACAGACAGCTCCCCAGGTGCTCTCGTCACATCAGCACCATCTCTCTGCGACCGTGATGTTCTTCAAAGAATAAAAGAACGTCAGGTACCGTCAATACTGGGTGGTGATTGCAATTCGCAGCTTAGCAGCGCAAGGTCTGACGATGCTCGCGTACTATCAGCAACCGTTTCTAATCTACAAAGAGAAAAATCTCAAGGCATATCAGCAGCTCAGCTCAAGTTGCACAAACATCTGCACAACAAGCCCAATCATCAGCCCAGGTACTTCAATCAATCGCCCAGAGAAACGCCGATGACGCAAGCTCAGCAGCATCCGCCGCGAATTCATCATTGACGTCTATTTCGAGTTCGGCTTCTAGTGCTGTTTCTGTTGTTGCTTCAGCCTCAGTCACAGCAGCTCTCAGTAGTGCTAGTTCAGCGTCCGCGGCCGCCGCATCTGTATGTATTCAACTTCCTTCCTTGCAGATGAATTTCTTCTTCCGTTGCGATTGAGCGAGCTATGGTAGAAGAACTACTCAGCTATTCGAGTTGTGTAAACTGACACACCGCTTGTTTGGTTATAGGCAATTGCTAGTGCTTCGATGGCAGTGGCTATGGCAACAGCTAGCGCAAACTCCGCAATTTCTATCGCCTCAGCGAGCGCAAGTTCACTTATTGCATCAGCGCAGGGATCAGCCTCAGCTGCTATCTCATCGGCACAGGTGGGCGCATCTCAATCAATTGCTGCTGCGCAAGCCAGTGCAGCTTCCGACGTTTCAGACAGACGCGAGAGGTTCGCTATGAATCGGCCCTTGGTTATGTTATATATCAGCTAACATGTCATGAAGCAACTGCCACGTTTGCATTGCAGCAAGCTAAGGAGACAATTTCATCTGCCGCTGTGAGTGAAAGTTGCGTACTTCTAAATACAAATAGCAACTAACCACCATATTTCTTACAGCTTCAAGCAGCAGCCACTGTTAGAGCTTCGCAGGTCCAAGCTATAACAGCCACACAAGCAGCAATCGCGATAGTTGCCAGTGTCATCGGTTCGGTTCCTCCCTCATATCAATCCTAGGCTACTTCCTCCTAGTACGGTATAAAAAGCGCAGAGCCAACCGCAAACCTGGATCCCCGACTTCCAACGAGTTTGCCACAGGTGACATGAAAGAAGGACGAAACTCTATGGACACTGACCGACGCATTTCGAATCCCGAACTAGAGGACCATCGATCAGCCCAAGGAGAATGGAAACAAAATGTGTCACCTTCAGATTTCCCTCTTCCTGGAGATAAACCGGATAATCCGAAGAGGTTCCAATGGTCTTTTGGAAGTACAGCACAGGAAACCGAGCAGTCAGAACTTAGTCTCAAGCCGACCACGTCGAGAAAAACAGTACTGGTTTATGACCCTGACAATCCGACGAGACCGCCAACCTTTGTAAGCAAACTTAATGAATCTTTGAGCACAGTGTCACCATTTGGGTCGTTCAGGATTTCGAAGGAGATTAAGACAGACAAGAAACCTGAAGAACCTAAGTTTGATGCTAGTGCTGGAAACGAAGAACTTCCTAAGACGCAAGCAGATCGTACGGGCAGTTGGATTGGTACTGCTATATAACGGAAAATTTGTTTTGTCGGTATGAACCATCGAAGAGTTATGCTTGGAGGCATCATGAAGCTTGGTTGGCACCGATACAAACAAGGAAAGCGTAGAGTGAGAGCAGAGTGGTTGAAGGACCTTGTGATACCTTTTGATGTTTTGCCCATTCGGTTGATCAATGCTTGAAGCATTTGAGAAGCCTTCATGGTGGTGCCATTTACACATTTCTAATGTTAACTAATTCTTTAAATTTCATGTTCATACCTTTTATATATATATTTTATTCTATGGTATCTTTTTTTTCAGTCTTAGCGAGCTCTAATGCAAACTATATCTATTTTCATACCTAGTATCGACGCATTTTCTCGCAAGCTTTTGTCGAGTTACTCCTGCTCTTCTTGTCGAAACATATATGTGCAGATAACAAGTATTAGGCAGCTGGACACCGCTTCGATACATTTCGAAATTGACAGGTTAGCAGAATAAGCCATTTGCTTAAGCGACTCGCCTCAAGAAAGAGAAAAGGGGGTAAATTTACCGAACAAAGTTCGAAGAATAATATTGTTGGTACCAGTAGCGCCCTTCTCTCTCATATCACACATTGAAGAGTGAAAGGCCAAAATTCCGGCCTGAAACATTTCCATAGAACAATTCGTCAGAAATGCAATACACCTACTAAATGATCTAATGGTTATTCACTTGACAAAAGGCTACAACTAGATATAGACCGAGTAGTTGAAGATGTCAAATATGTGAGCTATTTTATAACCTATAATTTCTAACCTATGAAATCTACCAAGTAAAGTCCCACTACAAAGTTATAGTCAATTTGGAAAAATTAAACACATAGAAAATCAAGCAGACTCATCAGCCGGACCACGAATGAGATTCTTGATACCATCACCACTTTTCGTCCTCTCCCAAGCAACAGTAGCCCTCTCAAAAGGCTCCACCCCAGTAATCAACTCCTTAACCAAAACTTTCTTCGACTCGACCAAATGGCTAGCCAATTCAAAATCTCCGCCACTATAACGAAAACACCCCATCATACGTATCTCTTTCTCCGAAAACCTTACGATAGGAAATTGAATCTTGGACTTGCTGCTCAGACCAATCTGTACGAAAGTCCCACCAAGTCGTAAAACCTGAATGCCAGATTCGATACAAGTCTCCGCACCAGTAGCTTCAAGTACGACATCAGCACCAGCTCCATCACCCAAATTGAAAGATGAAGTTAAAAGCTGTGCCGACTTTTCAGCCGAGTACTCCTGACACGCATGAAAAGTATCACAACCCGTGAACTCGCCAGCGAAATCAAGCCGTCCCTCATTAACATCAACAGCAACGATATTCTTCGCACCAAAAGCTTTAGCGACAGCAGCACACATCAACCCAATAGTACCCGCGCCAAAAATAACAACGTCCATACCAACACGAATCTCCGCCAACCTCGCACAATGCACAGCAACAGCCAAGGGCTCCAATAAAACCCCCTCATCCAACCCCACATCCGGTGGTGAAAGCTTAACGCAAAACCCTTCTGCGCTTTTGTAATACCTAGTCAACGTCCCAGGGGACTCAGGCGGACAAGCTGCGAATTCCATAGCTGGACAGAGATTGTAGCGTCCGGATTTACAGGTCTTGCACCGTTGACAGGGTCGTCCTGGTTCGATTGATACGCGGTCTCCTGGTTTGAGCGTTGTTGTTACTTTGGAGCCTACTTCGTGGATTGTTCCTGATGCTTCGTGGCCCATTATCAGAGGTTTTGAGACTTTCGTTCCGATTCCTCCGTGGGTCCAGAAATGGACCTGGAATTTTTGTTTTCGGGTTAGTTTTGTTGTTCTTTTCTCTTTTGTGGACTTAAGTAATATATTGGGTTCGATTCGTGGGATATTATTCAGTTTTGCTTTTGACGAGAGAATAGAAAAAGGAGAAGGGAGAAGGGACGATAGAAAGGAGGGTTTTACATCACTTCCGCATACTCCGACATATGCTATTTTAACAATTACCTCGTATGGATCATCAATCGTCGGATATGGGGTATCAGCAATGTGAGCATTTCCAGCGCCGTGGAGGAAGACCGAGGGGTTCTTGAGGGATGATGATGATGTTGTTGTTGTTGTGGCTGTGTTGGTGGTGGTGGTATCCATTTTGAGGGATAAAGGAAGCAAGCTACTGCTGTACAGACACAGACGTCTTAACTTCTTAACTTCTTTTGAACTATAGTAATGTCCTCTTAAGTTAGTAGGTATGCAGGACTATTTAAATATTGAAAGAAGATGATGAAGAAGATCATGAGCTTTGCATTTCTTTTCACTGGAGTAACGTGGTAATTAACCCCTCATTATCTTATGTCATCCATCATCATCATACAGATCAAGTTCTGATGGGTCGGTCGTCTTGGTTGGTATCTTGTTATCTTGTAATTAGTAGTGTGCTGTTCTTACCTGGTTGGCCTATGAATATGCATAACCTAGACCGTAGATAAGAAGAAGTCATGGCGCATGTTAATTTTGCGCCCTTTGATTGACCTACTTGCTGTAGATATTTCATCACAACTAGACTTGATCTGTAGGATTTTATTTTGGATTCGGTATGAGCTACATAAGCGAAGGTCATGATTTTCTCAGGTACGCCTTTTCGTTGACCTGATGTACATTTGATCAATAAGAAACCTTGGCCTATTTTACTTAAGATTTAGCTTAAGGCATTATCTTTTCTCTAGACTAATACTGCCCAATCTCAACGTGTAATTGATTTATCACGCTAAATAGTATAGCTATTTTGAAGGTACATACGCACATTTAATATCACTTGGCACTCGCTACTTTGTACTTATCTCTAAGCAACCGAGAGATACCTCAACTTTGAGGGCTTGGCATAGCAGATAATATGAAGTCGTAATAACCCATTTAGATATCTAGGGCCCACTGTATCGAGTATATAATTGGCTTCTGGGGCATTCCCACTTAGGTGTCTCTGTGCGCAGGAAACTAGACTAGAGAAGTCAACGAACTAGAACGAAACTTTATGTATTATCTACATATCAGTATCAAGAATAATAATCGTTGAAATCATAAGTAGAATGTTTAAGTCTATGATGCAAACTCCCGCAAAAATATAAAGAAATTATATACTCCATGAGTAATACTTCTCTACTACATCATGCTAATCTGACCATGGGTCATATCCCGTATCTGGATGTGGCCATCCTAGGTCCTCAGCGATATCTGACCAATGCAAAACCTCTTCGTCCCTGTCCTCTAACATATCTTGTCTTGCTTGTAGCTCCTTCTTTCTCTGACGCATTTTCTCCCTTTCCTTCTCCAAACGTAACTCCTCTATCTTCTTAGCTTTGGCCCAACTCTGAAATTCATCTTGTTTCCGGGTACAAAATAATACAACCTCTCGTGTAGCATGAACGTCCTCTAAACAGTCATGAATACCTCCTTTGTTCTTCCTGATCTCGCGCTTGAGAAGTTCAGAACATAACGTCTTCAATCCCCATCGAATACGACTAATACCGACTGCGTTTCTGGATAAAATCCCAGAATCCACGATTCGGAGATGGATCATTCTTAAGGCATTTAGTTCGTTTTCCAATGCATGGCCCACAAGGATTGTGTCTGCGTCGATATACTTCCATAATTCTCTCCGAGCTCCTTCCCAACCGATCAGTGCTTGGCCCTGTGAAATTGCAGCATCGAGTGTAGAGCGAAAGATACCGTGGATCGAGGTCCGCATTTGGGTTATTTTTTCATTTGGGAATATGTATCGGTTGATGAGTACAGCACCTGTAATATAGTCGGTAACGCAAAGAAGAATAGCTTCGCCCGAACCACCAGTAACCCCTGCCATCTCGCAATCGATGGTTACAGCACGAAGCTTAGTCTCCCCGGGGGAAGAAGCCGGGGTCTGCAAGTAATCTTTGTGCTTGGCAGCGCGTAGAGGGAGCTGGAAGTCGTGGGTTGGTAATGTCATACATCCTTTGCCATCTGTTTTGCAGCATTTGTATGGTCTATTTGGATTCTGTTGGGTTTGATAAATGAGCATGTATGGACGTGGAAACATGCAAAACTGAAACATACCCATTTATTTCGTTTCTTTGGATGGATGGAAGGTACATTCTCGGCCATGAAATTTAGGAATATCCCTTTCTTGACCTGTAATATGTTAACTTAATCTGCTTTCGGAACCAGATCAACTGGGAAGGAGCTTACATTTACAACGATTGCATTTTCTTGAGTTAACGTAATCTTGTGGGTTATGCGGACGAGTGATGTAGCCGTTATTCTGGAGCTCGATTGCTGAATGGCAATGTACTGATATTGCTTCGAAGACAGCTGTATATTCAGACTCTGGAATGATTGACCAGCACCTTTCCATATCTGGAGCGGCGGTCGCGGTTGTGATGGCCAAATTCGTGCCTTCACTAGGGAGAGGCTTGGAAGAAGTTGGTTTTGGCGGTTGTGTGTGTTTGGCTTGGTTTGTTGTTGGAAAAGTGCGAGAACTAGAGGCAAGAGCTAAATCTGATCCAGCCTGTTTAATAGGCTGGATTTGACTAGCGACAACCGCAAAATGGGGAGCTGGTCTCTGCGACTGCTTTTGGGGCGGATGTGAACTTGGAATGATAGGTTTGACAGGTTTAACAACAGGTAGTGGCTGCTTGACCTGCTCGACGGGTTGAGGTTTGGCAGGTGTCTTGGTTGACTTTTTGTGTGCAGTGGATTTTCGGAGGTGTTGATCTAGATCTGCCTGAGCTTTGAATGGTCTCCCACAAGGGGTGCAGTAAGCTTGCATGTTGATAGTATAACGTTGGTCTGAAGCGATTGTATGCAAAATGTAGAAGGTTTGGTAGTGTTGTGTTGTATTATTGCCAAAGAAGTGAGGAAGGGACGATGAGTTGCTTAAGTAGTTGGTTGATTAGCGAAGCAAACAGGACAAACATAGTCACGTGAATTGCTTTCAAGCATCTTCAGCTCAAATACGATATGCAGAAGGAAAGGAAATGGGTAGAGAGTGAGGCTGGAAAGAAGACAGGAAGTCCAACAAAAGCGTGTTCTGTTGGTGGCAAGGGTGGATCGCTCAGCCTCTTTGGTTTCATAGATTGCCCTCTTTTGTCTACATGCATCGGCGCTTACAACGAGGCCGAATCAACACCGCAAGGCTTTCTCTTCTTCTTCGTATGTCTCACATACAATATTTGTTGGAAACCACTAGCACTATTATGTACAGTATACTAACACGAATTTCATCCCATTGATTTTCATCTTCAATCTCGTAACAATGTTTCTTATAGTATATAGATATCTACATCGACAAACTTGGTAAGGTGCATACCATGCTAAAAGGTAAAAGTTTGATTTAAGTAAGAATAGAACACATGGCGGTTTTCATATCACTCAATCATTTTCATTCAATTGCCCGCTTTCATCACGGATTTCTTAATCCAACCAGTAATCCCAGCGATATACTCGGCCTACCAACCGCATTGATGACCACCTGGTACGAAAATCCCTACCAAAAATTCCGCTGGGAAGAATCCAAGCCTCTCAAGCATAATCATTTATTCCAAAACAAAGACAACCCCACATTCTCAGCAGTAACCCACGAGACAAGTTATTAGGCAACTGTCGATAAAACTGGAGAAGTAGTTGGATACGCGAGGCGGATTTTACCGGCTGAGCCTGCTGAGAAAGAAAGATCTATATTTTTGACTTGGAGCCAAAGTGGAAGAGGTGAGTTAGAAGGGACAAGGCTTCCGAGTAGAAAAGTCTGATGAGAAGCTCATGAAAGATGGGTCGCTATTAAGTGACTTAACTCTACGATGTCTTAACTTATAATCATGAATTACTGTTTCCCTTTCTTATTAATTCTGGACTATCTAAATTGTTGCTCAGAAGTTTGAGTGTAAAGGCATGGCAATACTGCTAGTCAAAAGTAGCCTTGAGGTTGTAAATTAGTAGTAGTAAAAAGTGAAGACTGATATCATGTCATCCGCCAGAAAAGAGAAGGCATATCTTCGTCGTGTTTTAGTTGTAGAAATTACTGTGACTGCTTGGTATCAGTTTGTTCTTTATTCTGTAATTCAAGAATCTGTTTCTGTTGATTCTTTCTTGATGATTTCTCACTACTTTTCTAGCCGGAAATAAGCTTGTCTACAAAGTATTCAATTAAAATAGATATATAGGCATGTACTTCAACCAGTACTTTATATATACATTCATAGCCACACATAATAGTAGCATAGCACTTTCCCCCACGCAACCCCACTCAATTCCTACCCACACGCCTACGAAGGGAATATTTCAGCCTAGTCCATTTCTTACATTGTCGCTCACCTTTCAAAAGCACACTGTTGCATTTGCCGAGGCTGAAAGTGATGAACGAACATACCCGAAGTTTCCACGTTGGATTCCTAATAGTTAGATATTTGCGTAAGGTTGCAACGGTGCTGTGAGCCTACATTTATTACTTGACACCCTGGGACTAATACGAGGATCCTATACCTACGTAATCACTTCTATTCCAGCCTCGTTTCTTTGACATAGTGCTTGCCTGAATATCATATCAAGACTATAGGTTCGAACTCATTCAAATCAAAATCTTCCATTATGCCCTCAATTCGAGAACCTCCAATCATACGGCATGAACTCCCTGCCTGCTCTAATACAAGTGCCATTGGGATCCCAATTGCAAAAGCGAGAGTATTGCCGACACGAACAAAATTAGAACAGTCTCCAGCTCCGACATGGCAACTCCTTCCCGGACCAGTCTGGTAAGAGGTAAGGAACAAAGTCCTCTGTGTAGTCGAGAGCGTGTTGCATAAAAATATATGAAAAATCACTTCGTTCCTCGACCCGGTAGTCTCCATCTCGTGCAATGCAGCTTCCGGTTCCAGCAGATAGAATTCTACCAGATTCTCTTCGTCAAATTCGTCCTCGTCGTCGCTCTCATCCTTCAATAATGTCGGTAGAAAATAATCCACTGGTTGTCGATCCATCCATGCTTTGAACATAGAAGATATCTTGCTCCTCCAGTTCGAAGGAGACTGTTTTCGAGCTTCGTAGAGCAAGTCTCCAATCGTAGCGAAGTTGTGCAGGTGTTTTTCTCGATCCTCTTCATGGAAAGACGAATGGGTCTCAATAAAATTACTGCACTTCCAAGTGACCTCTCCAAATTTTCGACCAGTAAGTATCAACTTGTTATGATCCTGAATATCAACACGATGGGCCAAGGGAAAAGTATCCTCTCCGAACACATAATCCCATTCTATAGATTTTAGAATAGGATCCGCATCCCAGTTTGGCACCCAAGATGGTTGGCCATCCCGTCCCGAACCAGAGGCCAACAGAAGCAGGCTCGATGAGTCCATCCAAGCACAGAGAGCTAAGAACAACTCGCGATTAACGTCGGAGAGATTTCTCGAGTAATCTGGTGCAGCCAGTTGAACACCTAACTTGCTCAGTGCGGAATGTATGCCGTAGGATTTGTCTTTTGGATTTTTGGACTTTCGCGTGAGGATCTCCTGCACGACTGCCTCTCGGATGGTAGTATCGTTGACTTGGATAGACGGCGACGGGTGGCGCCAAGCATTTGTAAATTGAATATGCCAGGCGAATAGAAGGCCAGGTACAGCGACAGATACCATGGTTCCTCCCCACAATAACATCTGATAGATCCCGAAGAACACAGCCACATAAAAAAAGATTATAACTCCAGATACAAAACTCGACACACCCATTATCATTAAAAATTCATAACGCCATTTCGTTGTCTTTAGGAATTTGGTATACTCTTCTAAACTTTCGGGAACCGTTGGTCTTTGCAATACATCATCCAAATCGGTCTCATTCTCATCCTGCCTTGAGAACTGGATGGCGACCCACAGCGTGACGATTCTTCGCCATCTATAACAAGCATCCTGAGTGGTTTCTTCGTCTAATGAACGAAGTCGTCCCGTGTTCGATACTACATCTAGGAAGATGAGACCATATACTAAGGAACCCCAGGGCAAGATCTTGGTTCCACAGCAGATTAAGGGCTGGGTCGCAAGAGCAACCTCTTGCAGAGTCCAAACGCGACGTGACCACTCCCTTTCTAGAAGATCCGACACGCCGTCCATGAGCTGTTTGTCAGTCCGAACGTTCCGAGCTCCATGAGATAATGTACTTCGAAAGAAGCTGAGGCAGAATCCTAGTCAAGACCAGTCATTGTTGTGACCATGAGTAGCCAGAGTTATGAGTGATTCACCTTGTCTCAAGGTCGCAATGTGTCTAATCCTCCGCACGTATGACTTCCACATCACCTTCCACAGAAGCACACCCCGAGGGATCTTGTATGTGACATCTCCGTTCTTGGCCAAAAGATCCTGAAATCCGGCATGCAAGAAGTAATCCATAGCAATATCGGACTCATCGGTGCCATCTCCGAGCCAGATGTAGACAGACTCTGCCTCGGAGTATATTGCGGACATTAGGGGTATCTGACTTGACTTCTCTGTATCGTTATCCTGATTGATACATATAGAATCGATCCAGACAGTCATAGCACCGAATCGCTGCCGAAGATGGTACAGTGCGGACCAGCAGTTGCTAGTCACTTCAATCGAATATGGCCCACAAGATATCGTGTGCTTTGGTATCGCAAAGGTACCCCAAACGTAGGACAAGGCAACGAATTTCGGCTTATCAACAAGATTGACCACGCGCAAAGAACCTCGAATCTCGTGGTCATCGGGATCGTTGGTGTTCTCAACATCAAGCACGCGGATAGATTCAAATTCTCTAGAGAGAGACAGTGATGAGTAATATTCAGATAGTGAGTTGCTCCCGGAGATCGTTGAATTGAGACTGGAGGCCATAATGTATTGACAACTGTCAGATATATCTCACAGGCTGTGCCAAATATGATGATCTATTGGTATCTGGTCCCATATAAACTAGCTGGATAATCAAAGAGTCGTGGCGCCTGGAGTCGTAGGTTGAGATATATGTAAACCCAAATAGAGACGCGTTCTTATAAATGGATGATGGCTGGTTCATAGGACAAAGCTTTGTGTTGATATCGGAGCAAGCCACCGGAGCAGGTGATAGCTGGGTGCAAGGCTGCCATATAATGACACGCTGCTGCTAAAGCAGCACCTTATGTCCCCAGCCTACAGTGATGACCAAGAATGCCACTAACCGAAATCATTCTATTGGTGACTTGGTGTGGCTTATATAAAACTTCAGAGAGTGTCCAAAGAGGATACCGGAATCGAAGCTCACTGTACTGTACAGTACTTCTCTTCATTGTTGGTTTGGAATAGCGAGTCAGTAAAATACAGCTCCGAATTTCGAAATCATTCTAATAGTCGCGATTGAGCCAGGGAAACAGCTGAACGGCCATCGATATCGGCAATGAAACGATCGACAGTATAGTCAACTTACTCAAATGCAGTAATTTTGCTGTTGTATACTAGCTTACTAAGGGGAAATGGTTCCAAAAACAAAAAGGGAGAAAAAACCAAGAAATATTAATGAGAACTTCGTAGGTCCCCGAAAGAGAGACTTGAGATGCCTAAACTGTAAATTCGTCTCGGAACAGGGTACATATATAAGGAAGAAGGAAGGTATATAATATAAAGAACATTAAAATACTACAAGAAACATTGACCTAGCCAGTAAAATCTTAATATAATAGTTTTATCGGCACCACTCTCGTTAAACAACGTTTATTAGTATCTTGTAGGTACAGTAGTCACGTTATGCCAAGACTCAGGTGACTTCTGGACACGGTATTCGATTCAGGGGTTGCGTACGTAGATAAATAGCTAGCTAGACACTCTTTAAGTAATAGATAACTTTTGGAACTACATTGGTAGCAACACTTTCGAATTTTCAACTACTTTTAACCTTCTTTCTACTTTCGATCGGGGATAGTTCACCTTTTCTCGCAAAAGTTCAAACGTACGAATATACTCAATGGCTGACAATACCGGAAACCTTCCTGTCCATCCAAATGTTACTACCCGAGCTGCCTCTGGCCGACAGGGCACAGTTAACCCGGGTATAGCGCCTTCTGGTACAGGAACAGGCCCGGACGCTGCTACAACTGCCAGAAACCCAACTCAAGCAGGACCCTCTGCCACTGAACCTAACCGGGACGACGAGAACCTTCAACAGTCAATCGAAAACCAAGAAGGGACGAACGGCAGCGTACGAGGCACACCACCTATTGGTAACACACCTAGGCCACCTACAAGCCACACTATGCACCAACATGCAGACCCAAATCTTCTTCGAGGAACTCCGTACCAACAACTTAACTTCCAAGCACCCCAACTGCTACCCCAGGGTATGCAAATGCCATTTATGAACCCGTACGCCCGTAAAGCACCCCCTACATTCAAATCCGAGGAACGAAACTGGATGTTAGCCCGCGGATGGGTTGCAGCACATACACAGCACCATGTTCTAGCTGGTATTGCTCTAGACATGCGTACGTTGTTCTCGACACAATACCTCGAGGGTAGTGCTGGTTCATGGTACCATGACCTTGATGATTACTTCAAGCTCCAAGGAAATACATGGGACACCTTTGTAGAACTCTTCTACGAACGATGGAGTGAGCATGATTGGGAACGCAAGGCCCTAAAGAAATTCAGTACGATTCAACAGACAGGTAGCTTCGATGATCATCAACGAGCATGGGAAGAGAACTACCGTTACATTAAACACCTTGTTTCTGAATACGCTGCTGTACAACGATACATCGGCAGCCTTAAGCCTGCTACCCAACACGACCTTCTTATGAAAGATCCAAAGACAATGGCAGAGGCGTACGCAGAAGCAGCTCGAATGGAAACCTACAATGCTCAATCACGAAGAGGGAAGGGAAGCCAACCAGCCTTCTTAAACCGAATCGGAGACAACAGCAATCAACGCTCTAGCTCTAACAGTCGTGGCAACAACGTACGTAAATGCTATGGCTGTGGGAAGCCTGGACATATTAAAAGAGACTGTCCTGACCGAAAGGATAAGGATAACTCGGGAAAAGCTTAGCTCTACTATCTAAAGGGCAGGAGGGTAGAGCTGGGAGTTCAGTGCCCAACGGACGCAGTGACCATGCTGGCCGTGTGCATGGTGTGACTGAACAGCAGTACGCCGACCAAGCTACTGCAGGACTATGGAAAAGTGCTGTGCCAAAAGGCTGCACAGGAGATTTAGTGCCGGGTACGAGTATTAGAGGGACGCCTCTTCTGCGTACGAACCGGGGTGCAATAGGCCTACAACCTAAGGCTAGTGCAGAAGAGCCTGGATGGTTCTTAAAGAAGATGTCGAGTGTACAGTCGAGGGAGTGGCTAACCTTCGATGGAAACGTACATGGTCAAAACGTCCGTTTCTTTGCTGATTCGGGCGCTTCCAATCGGTTTATGGCAAAACATATTGTCGATCGATTAGGCTTAACTATGATTCCTATGGCAGGAGCCGTTGAGCTGGAAGGGGGACACAAAATGGGCAAGTGTGGAATCGTACGCTTGTCTTGGTCGTGTCGAAACTTTTCTGAAGTTGCTGATTTCATTGTACTCGATATGGAACAGCATGATATAATCTTAGGGGAAGACTTTTGGATTAAGTACAAGGCCCTGCCAGACTACGATACGTACGGACTTAAGGTACAGGATCACGGAGTCGAAAAGCTCTTATGTGGTCTACGAAACCCGGTATTGAGGAGCCTGCGTACTGATAAGGAGGATGCTAAGCTGCAGCACATGCTACTCACGGATAAACAGTTTCAGCGGACGCTACGGAAATCTAAGGACGCCCCTGTGTACCTATACCTCGTACGTGATGTAGACATGCCAGTTGCTGAGTCTACAACTACTCTACGGACTACTGGAATAGCAGACCTAGACGCTAAACTTGGAGACCTACTAAATGTCTTACAAGACGATCTTTCAGATAGCCTGCCACCTTCGAGAGCTATCAACCATCGGATTCAAATCGAAACAAGTGCACGGCCTGTAAATAGATCACCGTACGCACTATCGAAGGAACAGATGGACGAGCAAACTAAGCAGATTAAGTACCTACAGGAGAGAGGGTTAATTCGACCTTCTATCTCTCCTTGGGGTGCACCAGTCTTGTTTGTTAAGAAGAAAGACGATACCTGGAGAATGTGTGTAGACTATCGCGGTCTTAACGCTGTTACCGTACGGAACACCTACCCTTTACCACGGATTCAAGAGTGCCTTGATGTTATTGGAGATGCCCGGTACTTTACTAAGATAGACCTACTATCTGGGTTTTGGCAGATCCTTATTGAACCAGAAGATCAACACAAGACAGCTTTTAATACACGTACGGGGAAGTGGGAGTTTTGCGTTATGCCTTTTGGCCTTACTAATGCCCCCGCTACCTTTCAATCAATAATGAACGACCTTCTCCGGGACTTTCTTGACAAGTTTGTTGTTGTCTACCTAGACGACATTTTAATCTTTAGTAAGACTAGGGAGGAACACTTAGAGCACGTACAAAGAGTGTTTTTGAAACTACAAGAGGCAAAGTTGGCTGCAAAGCCTTCTAAGTGCTTTTTCCTACAGGAAGAGGTAGAGTTTTGTGGACACATTGTTGGACATGGCCAAGTACGTATGGACGATTCTAAACTCCGTACAGTCCACGAATGGCCACAACCAGAGACTGTTCACGATGTACGGTCCTTTCTAGGGTTATGTGGCTATTACAGAAGATTTGTGAAAGGATTTGCACGGATGGCTGCACCTCTTTACGAGCTTCTTCAGGGCAACGAGAAGAAGTCGAACAGAGCCGTACGTTGGAATATATTATGCCAAACATCTTTTGAGATGCTTAAGCAGGCACTTACAAGCGATGCGGTTCTAAAGCAACCTAATACTTCTCGACCCTTTGTTATTGAAACGGACGCTTCTGATTTCGGATGGGGAGCTATTCTTTACCAGCTATGTGAAGAGGATGGAAAGGAACACCCTATTGCGTTCGAAAGTAAGGCTTTCAACTCAGCTGAGCGAAATTATCCAACCCACGAACGAGAACTATTAGCTATCAAGGAAGCAGTACGGAAGTGGTCATGTTATATACAAAACGGCCACGTTACTACTGTACGAACCGACCATGCTGGGTTGCAGTACCTTCAGCAGACTAAAGTAGCTTCTGGAAGACTCGCTAGATGGATTGCTGAGTTCGGATTCTACCAACTCGACATCAAATATAAACCTGGCCCACAAATGGTTGTTGCGGACGCAATGTCGCGCCGCTCTGACTTCAAGCTACGTACGATGTCAGTAGCCGACGCATTTGCGGCCTATCGGGAGGACCGAACCTCTGGGGACAAGGACTGGGATCTTGAATTTAAGCAATACTTTGATGTTCTCTTCCAGAACCAAGATGGGGAAGTTTACTATCAAAAGGACGAAAGCTCTCTAAAGGTACCCTATATCGAGCTTTGGGGACGTACGGACCTAATGGACGAAATACATCGGACCTACGGCCACTGTTCACCGTACACAATGAACGACCTCTTAGCTACTCGAGGTTGGTGGCCAACAATCAAGAAAGATGTTAGGTTCTACGTTGAACATTGCCCTGAATGCCAGTTAGCGTACAAATTCAATGATCCGCACAGAGATGTCCAACACCCTTCGCACGAATGGGACCCTTCAAAAACACAACCCTTTGACAGGTGGGGCTTAGACCTTATTGGTAAACTTACAAAGACGGATAGAGGGAATATTTGGATTATAACTGCAGTTGACTATGCAACTCGTTGGCCAGTAGCAAAAGCAGTTCCGGACGCAGAAGCTACAACGATTGCAGAGTTCTTAATTGAACTATACAAGAACTACGGGGCACCTCGGGAAGTTATTACAGATCAAGGGCCAAACCTCTGGGCGCCTGCGATGGAGGCTGCGTTTAAGCTCCTAAAGACCAAACACAGAGGCACGACAATCTATCACCCCCGTACGAATGGGCTGGTAGAGCGCTTCAACGGTACTTTTGGTCTTATAATGACAAAATATATGATCGACAGACCGAGGAAAGATTGGGACCTGTATGTTGATCAGGCCCTCTTCGCTGCCCGCGTACGTACACATAAGACTACTGGGTTCTCTCCATTTTACCTTCTCTATGGTGTTCACCCGCGAATACTTGGCGACACTGTTGGACCTACTCCTCTTAACACAGCACCACGAGACGATCCCTTCGCCTTTTTAAGCAGAGACAGAGCTGCTGCCCTTGAACGTACGGAAGGGAAGGCGACATATAACATGGAACAATGGGCTAAAAAGCTTAAGGATAAAGTCAAGTTCCAGAAAGGTGATTGGGTACTAATCAAAACTCGTGATAAACAGAAGTGGGAAAGTGAATGGTATGGGCCGTACAAGATTACCGACATTAAGTTGTTTGGGACGTACGCCCTAGCTGACCCCTCTGGTAAACCCTTTCATACCTTAATACACGCTGACAGAATGATACCGTGTCGCGTTCAGGGACCTCTTACCCGTGGTTGGAGGCTAGCTAAGAAGGTTGGCCGTCCTAGGAAAAATGCGGACGAAGCATCTGGTAGTCTTAATTATAGGCTATTAGACGACTTCGAGCCTATTCCTGACGACGAAGTTTTCGACGATGATGGAAATTTTTAGAATAGGGAAGGATATGCTGAGTTACTCCTTTCCTGCGTATGATGCTATTTCATTTGTCGAAAAGCTACTACAATGCTCTTAAGTTACTCAGCTGTGCTCGAGTTGAAAAGAGTAGACATAGGAGGACAGTACAATCTCCTTACACGTACGATGCTATTTCATTTGTTAGGATGCTCTTAAGTAAAAAGAGTAATCACGGGAGACGCCCATTTCATTATGTCGAAATCGAAAGGATTTTAATTCACCGCTATGCTAATAAGGGTATCTTCCTAACCATCAACGCCGCACTACTACGCATAGTAGTGAAAATCAAGCTTAAACCCTCGCAACGTACGCCTAAATACGCTTGAATACACCTAAATACACCCCTCGAAAGAAACATTCGCTACGCCTTAAGGGCTATGATCACCTCAACCTCAACCTATGCATCCCTGTTCCCTGGTGATGCCATTGTCTCAAAGTACCCATCCTCGCTCGATGACTCCTCCGTACGCTCCTCAGCTTCCTTCGCGGGTTCTGACTTCTTCTTCGATCGCCGAACAGGAGGTAATCCAACAGGGATTATTAACTCGTCTAGTGTACTGCGAGTTCCTTGTCGAGTACCACTAACGCCTGAGTAATCTTTTCGAGTCGACATCGAGGGATCATCGCCTGCGTACGTACCACCAGGTACTCCTCTTGCGAAGTTGATAGCTGCAGATGATGAGTTAAGGAAAAGTGAAAGTTTCACGAGTACTTACAATGCTCGCACCGACTGCCTGCCTGACTGACTAGACATCCTCCGCATGATCCACCACCAATATCACTACCGTACGTGATGCATCGGCCGAAATGCGGGTCCTTCTTTCCCTCAGCTTTGCACCCAGTGCATTTCTGAGCCTTAACCTTCTTTCCCGCGGCCTGAACAAACAATCCTTGGATACGCTGAGGATGAGTCCAATCCACGATCGTACCGGCATCACCATGTCTACCTGATGTCGCGAGGTTAACAACTGTAAAGGTTGCCTCATCGAAGTGTGTACGGATTAAATCCTTCTCAGCTACAGGGGACCGAGAAACAAGAGTACCGACATGGATGACCATGATTCGATCCGTACGAGGGTGAATGCGCGCGAGAGCTCCTCCAGGAAAGCCAAACTTATCATTGAATGTCTCTTGAATAAATGCATCGCGCTCATCACCAGTCATCCGATCAAGATCAGCAAAGGTGATAGGAGGCATGATGGGGTAGGAGAAGGTAATGTAAAGTATGATAGATATCGTACGATGTAAGTGGTAGTAGAAGGAAGGGTTTGTTTTGTTGTTGTTGTTGATTGTGATGATGATGTTTTGTTGTGTTCGGGAGATGGAGGTTGAAGGGTCGAGAAACGCTTTTTATACCCCGGGCGCGCGGCTGCTTTGATTCGCTGATTCACCCGATTAGGAAGCTGCGACCCCGCCTCCTGCAGCGTACGCACTCAATTACTGAGTGACTGAAGATATACTCTCGTTTAAGAAGGGGAGGATGTAGGTACAGTAGTCACGTTATGCCAAGACTCAGGTGACTTCTGGACACGGTATTCGATTCAGGGGTTGCGTACGTAGATAAATAGCTAGCTAGACACTCTTTAAGTAATAGATAACTTTTGGAACTACAATCTACAGATTACCCTGTTACAAGACAAGCATTAGATCTATCTCTCTATCGGACCTGCATGGAGGTTTTGGACATATAGGTATCTTACACAAAACCAGAAATGTATTCGTCTTACTATTTATTATGCTCGAGGTAAACAAAGAAATTGGGAAACCCCGTAATAGTAACTAAATAGACCTGTATTAATTCCTAGCCTCGACTTTAGATTACTCTCATCATCAGGGAAAGACATTCGGGTGGACCTTACCATCTAAAACCCCTCAAAAATAACAAAAGCACCGTCTCCTGGCAGCTCATCCTTGTGACCTAGTCAGCCAGGGATCGTTTAACAATTCTCTTGTCATCTTTCGCTTCTCCGGTTCCCACTGCAACATCGACTTCACAAAGTTAAGAAATAGCTCTTTGTCTTTCCCGTTGAGATTCTCCTCCACAGCCTCGAGACTACTAGACGGCAAAAGCGGTAAGCGTTTTGGCTCATTCTCGTCTGGTTTAAGCCATTTGCCATTCCCATCGAACCCTTCCGCAGATGCGTGGCCCCTCTTAATGAGCTCTAGTGGTAGTGGTCCGAGAACGGAAATCAGTTCCGTAAGATGAGCACGAGTTGTGTAGCGGCTTCGTCCCGGATGTTGCCCACTAAAGAGATGTTTACCCTCAAAGATATCCCAGATCTACTGTTAAGCCAGTAAAAGAGAGTTTCACGAACCTATTTTTGTGTGGAAAAGGACCACTCATCATGGCGCCAACATTCCAGATATCAGCGCTATAAATCTATGGGAGATGAAGTATCACTTCTGGACACTTGTAAACATCGGGGTAGGAGTTATCATCGTTGACTTTTGTCCCATATACCGCACTTCCAAAGTCGCAAAGTTCTGGCTCCCCAATAAACTCTGGCATGTCTAGAATCCGGGAAACATATATTTCTCGGTCCCCCGCTTTATTGCGTAGTGATGGCTGAGCAATCTCGGCCTCCTCAAAAGCAGCAAGAATAGAGGTATCTTCGATAAGAGGAAAAATGTTATCGGATTTGATGTTAAAATCAAATAAGATCAGCGGAGATTTTAAAACGAAATCCAGGAGTAAATCAACCTGTGCGGATCAACTTCCGATCCGTGTCGAGATAGTCTAGAGCGTGTAAGAGGCGTTGGAGGTTTACTCGAAGCAGATCTTCCGTGAGCCTATCTCGACCACTCCGTTCGAGGAGTATCCTTATACTGTCCCAGAGTGGTTCATGGACTAGGTACGGATGTTTGCAATCGCAATTTATTAGCTCAAATGAATCAAGAGCTGTGTTCACGTAGCGGTAGCCAAGTCTTGATTTGTTTCCTTGGCTAACGTGCTTATAAATGGCAATCTCATCGATATCTTAGCCATCATTTGTAAATATTTTGATGGCTACGCAACGATGAGCTCTGTTTTGGAAATTAGCTTCATCTTACATCGGAGGAAAGTATTTAAAAACTTATTTAAATTATCCCAAACTAGGTAAGAGATAACTATGTCCTAAGAAATCTCAGATCTCGTAGCCACAACACTATAATCCAAATTCCCCCTAAATAGAAAAGAAGAAAAGAAATACGGAAGAAAGAAGAAGAGGAAGAAATAGAAAATATAAATGAAAAAAAGAATAAGAAAAACTACCACATCACTACAACAACAAACACCTCATCCATACCAAGGACCTCAATCCAATTCACTCCAATCCACTCCCCCACAAGAAAATAAGTATAGAAAGAAACCAGGAAAGACCACACAGAAAACCAAAATCAACACCCAACCAACCTCAGACCTCAGACCTCAAAACTGCCACCAAATAAACCCCACAGCCCCCAAAACACAAAGATCCTCTAAAATTCATCTATCAAGACCAATCTTCTTCCCCATAATAATAATAAAAAGGTCCCAAAGGAGCCTCCCTCTTAGTCTTCTTCTCCTTAACTACCTCAGTACCCTCAGTCCCCTCAACACCCTCAACATTTACATCCTCCCTCTCCTCAACGCTCGCAACTTCAGGTTCTACGACATCAGGCTCTACAATCTCAATGCGTTTCCGAGTAGTCTTCTCAGTCTGATCACCGGTGAGATAAGAAGGAGGTAAGAAGGGAGCTGGTGCACTTTGTGCTGGTGCTGCTAAAGGAGTACGTTCATCTATAATTAAAATATACCGTAAGCATCTATCAATTAAAGTTTTTCGAATTTCCGAAGTCCTAGGAAGGACAGGGGAGTCTTGGCAATTCTGAGAGGAGGGATTAGGGAGATCAAGGGTTGGGACTTACTAAGATGAATATGAAGAGGGAGAGGAAGAGCGGCAATACTGGATGCGAAGAGAGCGAGAGATGCTAGGCCTGTGATATTCATCTTCATTTTTATTGATGTAATCGTAATCGTATTTCTCTTCTTTTGGGGGTTGATTTCTTTTCTTTCCAGAAATAGAATGGATTTCCTCGAATCTGGGACTCAAAAATATCGAAATATAAATTGTATCGTGTGCAGTACTTGTATGAAAGACTGTTCGTTATTGCGATTAACCACTTCCGAGTGAGACTTATTGTTGCTGCTGTTGTTATTGTTAATGTAAGTGAGGTTGATAAAAAGTATTGTATTGTATTGTCTTGGAAGGACGGAGACTCGAAGAGAGAGAGAGAGTGAAGATATATAGATGGGATATAAGATAATTGAGCTAATTAAATCTTGCTTACCTAGGAAGGATAACCAATCTAACATTCGTCGGCTCAAGTAAATGAGGTGATTTTCTCATCTTCTTGCAAAGGATGGGTTACCTAAGTGGTGCTGGTTTTGAAATGCCCGATAAAAGTTAATCTACTTACCTACAGGATTGGACTTTTGGGCTTTACGGTTTGGGTTTTAGGTTTTTGGAGGGGCGGTCGCGTAACGAGGGCGCAGAGGATTCAATTCAATTCAATTAAGGAGTGAGTTATCTAGAGTACTGTAGTGAATTGAAATATCATTGGTGCAAAATCGAAATTAAATCGTTAGACTTTCTACTTGAAGGCGCCCATAAATCAGTAGACTTTGATGGTATATCCTAAATCTCAAATTCAACAATACTTACGAACAAATTGAAATCTCAGATAATACAACATTCATCAATACAAAAGTCAAAAAGGGCACCTGCAGTATAGAAATATGAATTACAAACAGCGGAATTGCCCTACTCTCCAGGATTGAAAACAAAGAAACTGTATACTTGGTAGCACACCACGTACAAAGTAACAGTCGGAGTGATCAAACAAACAATACCTAATGCTTACCCAACTGTCATTAATATCATAAGCACAATCATACTTACAAACAAACATACATATACCCCATCAGGAGAGATCCGAAAGTTTAAAACTCTAAAATCAACCTTAAGTAAGAGTAAGGAACAGAGCGTTTCAAATTCTCTCGCTCGGTACTGAATAGGGGAGGAGTCCGAGAGCTAGCTCGGTCGCTCGCTTAAATTAAATTAATTATATAAAGAGTATCACGTGGACACGAACTAAACACTTCCATTCCAGGTTCCCTTTCAAATTACTACAACAGACGTTGTCCATCCTCCCTTTTGAATACTAGGTAAATCCCGATGCTCCGGAGTCAATTGATATTTCTTTGGTGAGACGAGATGTTTAGTTAAGCTTTTTTATTTTCTCCTTTTCCTTTCTTTTCTTCTTGAAAATAGGGACGTTATATGTATATTACTGTGGTGGAATAGTATCTAGAAGAAGCTAGTAACCTATGTATGAATCATAGCTATATATAACAAGTAATAATAATACACGATGTATTTTACTAATACATCTAAAGTTAGGAGGAAGCCTATAAGTTCAAAGGCTTCATTCGTTTGCGAAATAAGCGTACTAGTAGTAAGACAGAATCCCATTCCAGTATTTTTATTTTCCCAACACGTTTTCAGTCACAGTTCACAGAAATCTACATAATAATAAACGTCGGACTTTTGTAGTCTAATGATTGATAATAGTTCAGTTTAAATATATACTATGTGATATAACAACTACCTTTATTTACCACATTCATAATCAATCCATTTCATCAATCACATCAGAGAAAACGATCCAACCATATCTACATGAATCCCCCATCCATCCACACCCTGACAGAATCCCGCCGCCCAAAGTATGTACATGTAATAAAACATAATCCTACCACACAACCAACCAAAAGATGTCTGTTGTCTATCCAACTTATTCAAGAACATCATTAGGTAAGTAAAGCGGCATAGAATCCTCCCACATACTATCAGTAAGAATAGTCTTGTTGGACCCGTCGGAATTCATGATAAAAATCTGTCCGTAAGGTTGGAACGTATCGTCATAACAAGCAGCTTCAGCTCTGAACCCATACATTCCACTAGACCACATGATTCTCCCATCAGCAGTCCAGACAGCATGAGCATCGTTAGCACCACTGCTTGTAAGAACCTGTAGATCGGTTCCGTTTGGACGGATAGTGCAGACATCGAAATTTGTAGCGTTCATTTTGCGAGTGAAGAGGATTTTTTCACCGTCTGGTGAGAAATGGGGGAGGTTATCGAATTCGGTTGTTAGGACGCTGACGCTGTTATTGTTTGCGAGATCCATCATGCGGAGTCCTCCTTCCGTCTCGCTCCAGACACGATATACGACGAGGTAACGACCATCATGTGAGTAGCTGGGGAAACCGGAGTTGATTGAGCCGTTAGTAAGTTGTTCGAAGTAGGAACCGTTAGCTGTGGCTCTGTAGATATAGGCTGTGTAGACTGCACGCTCTTGGAACCAGGAACCTAGACCGAAGGCAATCCATTCTCCGTCGGGTGACCAATCGGGCTGGAAGGCACCAGCTAGTCCTTGCACTACAAGCGAGGCATCAACTTGATCTGTGGCGTAGACGTCAAAGGCAGTTTGTAGGTCGGTACCGTCTGGGTTCATGGTCACGATGGACGAATTTCCCAGTTGCTTTTGTGTGATGGCTAGTCTGTTTTGTAGTGATAGTGTTGGGAAGACATCAGTGAAGCGATACTCCCACTCGGAGTCCCAGCTGTACAGAGACTTTTCCATGGCTCGGATGGTCCAGCCGACTTTCTCGTAGACCACATACTTTCCATCTGCGGACCATGATGGCGAACGCATCTCGCCTAATACGCCTGTAGTGTTTCCAGTGTAGTTGAGTCCCACCTGATCCGTCGGTCCCTTGACGAGGTACCCAATCTCGGTCTGCGAAAGATATGTCGGGTACAATTTCAGGCTGTCAGACGATGTTTCCTCAACACGGTCGAGCCCTGTGGCGAAGTCTACTGACACGACCTGCGAGCTAGTACTGTTGAGATCTTCAGGTCGGTGTGCATCCCACGTGTTCTCTCGTGTGATTTCATAGTAAACAACACGGGTACCGTCGGGGGACCACTGAGGTGAGCCAAGACAGTAGCCAGACTTCGTTGCGAGTTGTCGAAAGTCAGTTCCATTTGGTCGAATAACATAAACAGACAGCTCCTGAGTATGCTCCCAACCGGTACCATTTCCGTGTCCAGTCCAGTTAGTGTTGCGGTCTGAAGAAAAGGCGATCCACTCTCCATCAGGTGACCAAGCTGGTCGGAAATAGCTGTTTGGGCTCCAAGAAACACCTTTAACTTCATCTGAGCTGGTGAGACTAACGGCGCTTGTTGTATCATTGATATCCATCACCCAGATATTAGCCGTATAGCCGTTGGCTGTAGAAACATAGGCAACTTTGCTACCGTCTGGGGATATCACTCCGGCATCCTCAAATGATGGTGTCGCTATCACCTCCTCTAGTCCACTACCGTCCACCCGAACTCGGTAAAGATCTGAGTTACCGTCACCGTTACGTTCGCTGGTAAACATGATCCATTCTCCGTCTGGAGAAAAAGACCCGTGATAGTCGAAGGTGGTTTGTGTCGTTGAGTAGTTGCCGCTCGTTGGTCCCATCGGCATTTGCTATGTACAGGACTGATGTCGAGGGGCCGATGCGGTTCATGAGCATTACGCCCTCTTTGCCCTCCGCAGGCAGACCGCGTGCTGAATGGACATTTGGCATGCCCGAGAAATCTCTCTTCATATTGGCGTAAGGGCAGTCCTTTTTGTTTCCGCCCTGGGATGGCATAGCGAGGCTTGGGCCCATGGCGAGGGCGAGGCCCAAGAAGGAAGCGATGGCTGGACGCATGATCTTGTCTCTCTCTTTCGTCTCTTGTAAAAGAAAGTGAAGATAGAAATGAGAGATGAGAGAGAGGTGAAGAAGTAAGACAACATACCTACTCTTCCATAGCTTTTGTATTCCTCCAACTAGACTTACAATGATTGTCGTCCCTTGTCAATGTCGGTGGTTCTGCTGAAGTCAACACCGACTGTGCAATATTAATGAATGCCAAGTGTAGGCAAAAATGGCATGCCAAGTACGGAGGTGTTGAAAGAAAAAAGAAGCTGTACATCATGGATCCACTCTCAATGGCAGTGTATCTCCGTATTGTCCTCTGTTAAGAAGCTGCTTTGGAATTATTCATCCAATGTGGTCGGCATGTGGGGTAAAAACGAAACAACGACACAGAAGGAATCTAATCTTCGGTTATTGGGTGGATATAAGAGCTGTTACGGGTACCAGCTCGGGGAGTGTAGAACTTAGCTCCGGGAGTATCAGGAAAGCGGCCGTCGGGTTATATTCGAGGAGTGTAGGAATAAGTAAAATATTCTAGAATAAACTTAGTATATTCGGTAAATATACTATACATAGACCTATATAAGTAAAATTTTTTTTTTATTTATAACTTATCTTTCTATTTATTTTTTTATTTTATAAAAATATACTTATTTATCTTATATTTCTTATATATTTAATATTAGATTAAGTTTCTACTACTATATTAAAATAGTTAAATAACTTTAAAGTAAATAGAACTAAATATATATAATATATATACTTTATATATACTATACCTATATAAAACATAGTACTAATATAGTACTAATTAATAACTATTTATATATTTAGTATATATATTAAGTATATATAAAAAAGAATAAAGGCTAATATCTATATAGATTAAAACTAAAAATACCTCTCTTATATAATATAATACTTTAGATAATTATTTATATTATAATAATTATAAAAGTAATAATATAGATTAAGAAGATATACCTCTATTAATATAAATTTATATAAGAATTAATAAAGTAAAACTTATAATATAGCTTTAGATATATTATATATATACTTTATATATATAAAAGATACTAAGTATATATAAAATAATACTATAGAATTTAAATATATTATTAATTTAAATAAGAGATTAAAGATTTTAATTATAAAAGTCTTTAATTATTTTAATATATCTTTTTATCTAAAGATAAATAAAAATAAAGTAGCTTATTTTATTTATTTTACTATACCTTTAATTTAAAAGTTATTAATAGTTTCAGAAGTTATAGCTACTATTATATATTAAATATCGAAGGTATATTAATAGTATATAAACTATATATACTTAGTATATATAATATATATACTAATACTATATAGGTTTAATTCTCTTATAATCTTAATAATATTAATTAATATAGCTTTCTCCTATTAAGGAAAGGACGAAAAACTATTAAGAACAAAGTTTAGCACTAATACTATAAATATAGTAATATTTATTACTATAAATATACTTATCCGTATATCCTTTTATATATATATATATATAATAACATTAAAATAAAAGATATTAATAACCTATACAAAGAATTAAGTTAAAAAACTTTAAATCTTTTTATTACTAAAAGACTAAAAAAGTATACTCTTACTTAGTACTATAGTATATTATAAAATTAGTAAGAAGAAAGAGGTCCTTATAACTTTCCTTAAAGTATAAAGTTTATTTATTAAGGATAAGTTCTAAAGATATTTATAAGAAATAATATTAATATATACTAGATATATACTATATATATATAAAACATATACTAATAATATATAGATCTAGATAGTTAACTATCCCCGAAATAGTAATATTAAACTATAGTATAAAGCTATTATAATTTTAAATATAACTTATTAAGTTAATATTAATTATTTAAAAGTACTATTTAATTATAGTATTTAACTAACCTAGGAGTATTATATATATATATTAATAAAGTAAATAATCAACGGAAAATATATAATATATATAGTATCTATATATATACCTAGTATATACTAAGTATATATAGGGTTTAATTACCTATAAAGCTCTAGTTATATTATTAGTACTAAGTATAATATTAACTTTAATATATATATTCTACTTAATATAGATAGATATCCTTATATCTATCTTATTAGTTATAGATCTTATATATATTATCCTCTATATTTTACTTAACTACTTATTACTATTATAGATAATATAGTAAAAGTATTAAAGCAAAGGGATATTCTTTTATAAACTTTTTATATATACCTTATATATATAAAGTATATATATAGTTTATATTTTATAGATTATTTTATACTTTCTCTTTAATATATATTACTACTATAGAAGTATTAAGCTTTTTTACTTTAAGTAATCTACTAATCTTTAAATATTAAAGATAAGTTAATAGCTTTAATTTAAAAAGAATAAATTTTATAATATTTAACTAGAACTTTATTTATAGGTATATACTAAGTATATACTTACTATATATAATATTAATACTTTATAGAAGTATAGCGTAAGTTTTTACTTAATTACTATAAAAAGAAACTTCTAATTAATAAATTTATTATATTTATTTCTTTAATAGTATCTATTTCTTAGTTATTTATATAATATAAAAATAAGCTCTATAGTTTATTTAATATAAAATATATTAAAATTAATCTTTCTTTTAAAATAGTTATAAAAAAAGTTAATCTCTTTTTAATTATAAAATAAAATAATTTTTATAAAAGTATATATACTTAATATATACCTAGTATATACTCTATATATATAACACTAATACTTATATAAAAATTCTTATTTTTAAATATATCTTTATAAATATTAAAACTATAGAAGCTTATTTTAAATATTTTATCTTATATTTTAAACCTATACTAATATTATATACTAGCTTTATAAAATTACTTATATCTATAAAACTTAAAGAGGTATATAAATAATTAGTTATAATATATATAAGAAATAAGCTTATAGTAAGTATATTCTATATATATACTCGGTATATACTAAGTATATATAAGACTTAGTAAATTCCTCTACTCTATTAATTAGTTTCTTAAATAGTATAAATACCTTTAGTATATACTAATCTTTTATATAGTATATATTAAGTATAATTTCTCTAAGAAGTTCCTAAAACATCCTCTAAAGAATATTATCTATAAGCTTCTATAGAATATAAAAACAAAGATATAAATTAAGTAGTATATATAAACTATATATAAGCTAGATACTAAGTTAATTTCTTAGATTAATAGTAAAAAAAACTTTTTAGATTATATTAAATCTTATAAAAGTAAAGTTAAAAGTATTTACTAAATACTAGATATTTATATAAAAGTATATAAGTAATAGAGAAGCTAATTATTTCTAAGATAATAACTTTATAAGAAGAAAAATAAGTTTACTAAATATAGTATTAAAGTATATTTCTATATACTCTATATATATAAAGTATATATTAATAATATATAGACTTAAAATCTACTTTATTAATAGCTTTAGTAGTTTTTAATTTTATAAAAATACTAGTATTAATTAAACTTAGATTAATTTAAGTAATACTACTAAGTTTATAAAGATTTATTAAAAGAAAGATAAGTAATTTATAATAAGTTATTATTAATAATAATTTAATTATATATAGAAACTACTTAAAAAAAAGTAGTTACTTAATATTAAAAGTATTTAAATATATTTTTTAATCTTAGTAATTTATATAATATATTTACTACTATATTAAGTCTAGTTCTTCGACCTTTAGTATCTACTAAGTATATATAGCTATATTAATCTCCTTATCTTCGACCTTTAGTATCTACTAAGTATATATAGCTATATTAATCTCTTTATCTTTAACCCTCTATATCTACTAAGTATATACCTAGTATATTTAAATTATTATCTCTATTAAGTTTAATCCTTTGTTTATCTCTACTAGTACTTATATCTTCCTAGTATATACTTAGTATAAATACTATATATACTTATTATACTTTAAGCTTAAATAATAATATATCTTTAGTTCTTTTAAGCTTAATATATACTATATATATATTACCTCTATTAAACTAGCTCTAAGGTTTATAATAAAATAAGAAGTACTATAGTTAAGTTTTAATAAATACTATAGTAATTAATACTTTAATAAAGTAAGTTAATATATTATAAGAAAAAGTTAATTAAATATAAAAGAAAAAAAAATAATTATTATTAAAAAAAAAAAAAAAAGTTAAAGTTATAATATTAAAGATTAAAGGTAGTAGAAGTATAGAATTTAAAGGATAATATTTAAAAGGTATATATAAGGTATATATAATCTATATTTAGTAAGGATATTATATTAATAATAAAAAAATTTATTTACTATTAAAAAAAAAAGGTATATAATTATATACTAAGTATATATAAAGCCCGTAGGTAATTTCTAAGCTCTTTCTTAAATACTATTTTATATATAATATATATATTATCTTTAATTTTAAATTTTAAAATAAAAAAAGAAAAATTTAATATATATATACTAAGTATATACTTAATCTATACTTTATTAATTAGAACTAAAGGAATATAAGCTAACTTATAAATTAACTTATAAGCTACTTAATATTAGCTTTATATATACTTAGGGTATACTTTAGATATACTTACTATCTATAGAAGTAGGCTTAGTAAAGTCTTTATGTTATTACTTTTAATATTCTATATTTTATTAGTATATACTATATATCTATAAGGTATATATAAAGTATATATTATACTTTAAATTAGTAACTCTAGGGTAGAAGGGAGGCTAGGAAGAGTAACTCTACTTCTACGTTATATATAATTAATATATATATAATAGGTATAATATATATACTTACCTTACGCTTAGTAGAGGAAGATAAGGTTAAGATTAGTACTTATATAATATTAAAATATACTATATATATATAAAGAATATAGTAAATATATTTATATATATTATTATAGAAATTTCGAAATTTTCTATAGTTTAAGCTATTTCAAGGGTAAAGGTTAAAGGGGTATTAGCTTTATATATAGTTAGTATATACCTATTATTATTAATAGTAACTTAGAAGCTTAGGCTAAACTTACTACTATTAATAACTATATACTAAGTATATACTTATATTAAGTAATTAACCTTCTTCTTCCTCTTACCCTTATTTAAAAGCTACTTTATAAATATATATATTAAAAAGAAATAATAAAAATAAAGTATTAAAATAAACTTACCTCTCTATAGAAGTAATTACTAAAGGTAGCTTAAAAGTTTACATTAGTAGTACTAAAACGTTAACCTAGTATATATATAATATAAACTATATATATAATTTACTTATATACTATAGTATACTTATTTAATAAACTACTAAATAAACTAGCTCTACTATATATTAGCTCTATATATATATACTATATACTATATATATACCTAAGCTCTTTATTATACTAGGTATTACACTAACTACCGGAAATAATAAAGTATTTAAGTATACTATAAGTATTAGTACTATATATATATAGTATATACTAGATATATACTTACTTCTTACCGGTAATCTCCTTAGCTATAGATATATTAATGTAAGAGGGGTTCGTTACTATATATAGTAAGTATATACACTATATATACTACACCTATACTTACTAGCTCCGGGATGAGTAGCTCGAATATAGCAGCAGAGCTAAAAATATACTTAGTATATATAGGGTATATAAGGGACTAATATTCAGCTTATACTTAGCTAATTAATTATAACTATATTATATATTTCGTTATTATTAACTATAATATAGCATCTATATTTAATAAGTATATATAAAATATATAATATTAATATATATATACTCTGTTATTAACTATATTAAGAGTAATAGTCGAATTTAGTAGATCTATATACTATAAGTATATATAAAGTATATAAGAAGAATATATTTACTATCGATATTATTTATAGTATTAATAGATAGAGCTAAGTTATTAGTATATACTATATATATATATAAAGGAAAAGAATTTTATATAATAAATATATAATAAATAAAAAGGATAACAGCTACTTAACGTAGTAAAACCTAGCCTTCGTTAGTATTAAGGATTAAGCTTATATATTATTAGTATATATATTACTAATATACTATATATACTAAGTATACTATAGTAGTAACTAAATTCCAAAGGATTAATAATTACTATAACTTAGGGATTATTAAAAAAAATATAATATTATAGTTTATACCTAATATATATATAAATTAAATTAAGTATAACATTTAAAACTATAGTAATAGAAAGTATATATAAGATATATATACTTACTATAAGTTTTAATAATATTAGAAGGAAG
This sequence comes from Pezicula neosporulosa, assembly GCA_009805495.1. Classification (NCBI taxonomy): domain Eukaryota; kingdom Fungi; phylum Ascomycota; class Leotiomycetes; order Helotiales; family Dermateaceae; genus Pezicula; species Pezicula neosporulosa. The sequence continues at coordinate 729,363 of SELE01000009.1, forward strand.
AAGAAGAAAAGTAATTATAGGAAAAAATTTCTTAGTATATATATTACCTATACTTAGCAGACAACTAACTTATTCGGGCTAGGGGCCTAGTATATATAACTTATAATTATAGACGGTCGGATCACCTTTAGCGAATACTAGCGGCCGCCTTCCTCCGATACTCCCGGAGCTAAGTTCTACACTCCCCGAGCTATGAACCCGAGCTGTCACGCGGCCGGTCGGGGTTTATGAGCGCCGCTATTCTTGATTTTCGACACATCATTGGTTCGTCTCAGCCCAGCTAGCTGAAAAGGGGTGGCTGAGCCGCTTATCGGTGGTTGTAGATACCGATCAGATGCGATGGGCGATGACACTTAGTGGTACGTAGCTGAAAATGGGAATTAACCTGCGACGGCTAGAATTCTAGAAGGGCCAATGAAGGCTATCCTAAAGCCTAATGTGTTGTCATCTATCGCTTCTTATTTGAACGTCCAGTCCATCTTGGTGCAGAATAATGCCTTGAGAGTATTGTGCTCTGCCTATTGTCGATCTTGGCTCTAAACACACTTGACCACCAGAGACGAAAGCAGGTGGCGTAGCTAAGGTATTAATCGGTGATTTCACGTACCGATCAGTGCCGATGAGACCTGAAAACGTAGCAAGGCCCGTGACGTTTTCTTGGCCAATAAGAGCTGTCAATTTTGCTATAGAAACGCGTTGCTTCTCTCACTATGTCACTTCGTCTCGCTTATTGGTATATCTACAAGTGCTTTTTATCCTGTTCTCTCAAAGCGTCATATACAGACTTAACGAAGAGTAATGGCTTAGTTACTTATCGGCGATTTGAAATACCGATAAGTGCTAAGTGCTAGATAGATTCTACGTAGCTCAGCATCGTCCCGCGTTGAAATCGTATTAATTATGCAAAGGCGTGTCAACCAATGAGGACAGTTGCACTCAGTAATGTAGACGTCACAAACCATTTATATGTAAATTCAATATCATACTACGTATACGGAATACTGGCTTCTAGATTCTCTGGTTCTTTTAGCATCGTATGTAGACCATGCAGACTCTACAAAACCAAGTAGCTTAGCCACTTACTCAGGGCTTTGAAATACCGATCCGTGCCGACTCCAGCTGAAAATCGACAAGCTATTGCGCTGTTCAGCCAAGAAGAGCTGTTGCATTGGTTGCCGAGCTACTGCATGTAAAAGTAGACGTAGCATACTGTACCTGACTAAATTCGTCATCACGTATCGCTTATGTGTAAAGCCATCAGTACTTACCTTGCAATATCTTCTAGATCTTGTTTCTTAGTAGTTAGACATGTGCTACTAAGGACTATTATATCAGCCAATGCAAATAACAACAATTACATCACCCCACAGACAACCATCATTTACAATACCAACTCACAAATCCGAACATCTAGAACTACCTTACATCGGTCACATCGGTAGCAGTACAGACGGCCAAATCAAATCCCATCAATTTCGGATTGCTTTATTTATATCACATTTCACGATTCTTCGTCCTGTAACTACGAGATTTACCATACCTACTTATCTACCTTGCATATATCAATTACACATTAAATAATACCTACCTATAACACCTTTACTTTAAAATCCCGCAAAATACTATAAAATTAATAGATTATATTATTATCATAGATAGAAATACACTATTTTATGTAATTATTACTAGATATAAGAATAAGATTACAAAGGTCGGGTCTACAGTGTATATAACTATGTATTATATTAAGCGAGCTATATACAATGCGATTCTCGGGATTGCTTATTTAGTCAGAAGTGTAGATTGTCTGAAGTTACTATATATTCCATAGTAAATTATGCTCCTATAAGGCTAGAGTGATACTAGAATAGAAAAGTTTCTCATTAATCTATTAATTTGTTTATGTTACCTGGATCAAGTTAGTTGCCTTATATCAAATGACACTAGAGCTGAGGCATTCTAGCAAATCATGAATGAACAAACTTTTATTACGGTGTACAAGTCTGTTCGCAAAGCTTAATGAGAAAGAGCAAGAAACATCAATACTCCATCAAATCCCATACTCCATCCAATATCGGCCCCCAAAAACAAGAACATCCCGCATAATAACGCCATCCAAAGACTCAAAGGTTTTCTCCCAACTCCGACTCCAAGAAACTCAAACAAACCCTTATTCACACCCTAAAATCTACCCATCAATAGCCATAGGAACGATAACATCATCCAAACCCAATAACTTCCTAGTAGGTCTAGCAGCCTCCCGATCCTTCCTATTCTTCAACAAAGAAACAACAACAGCTCTAAAGTTCAAAGCGAGATCATCCCAGTTGAAAGCCGGGTTCAAAGCCTTGACGAAGACCTCCATGGTAGTCCTAGGGATATTAAGAATAACGCAGACATCATCTCCAGTTAGTGCTTTTTCGACGGCGGTAATGAATTCAGGTTGTACCACTTTTGAGAACTGTGCTAGTCCTTCAGGTTCTTTCTTACGTAGTGTTGTTTGGGTGATTGGAGTCTTTCCAGAGGAGGAAGAAGCGACGACTATATTGGTTTCACCTGTCATCATTTCGTGGACGAAGGCTTCGTCGATTGGTTCGATGTCGTGGCCGAATTGACCTGGAGTACCGATCTGCCATGCGATGCGATGACGCTCAGCATCGCCGTTTACACGATAGAAAAGATCTTTGTTATGAGTACGTGTGAAATCATCGTCAGTATCGAAGGAAGCTTCGATCAAACTCTTATAGACGTCTAGATTTTGGAGTTTGAGAGAAGCTGGCTTGACATTCCATAGTTTTGCGATAGCTGCATGTTTATTGACGAGTTCCTGGCTCAGAGATTTGATTTGAGAATGGTCTTTCGATTCGCAAGCCTTCGCAACTTGGTTTTTGAGATCGGAAAATGCGGCTGATCGTTTGGTGTAGACACTAGCTGCGACTAGATCGTCATCAACACGTCGCTTGCCACCCTTTGCGAGATGCTTGACATATCTGAGCATTCTTCTGTAGCTCTCTGTTTCTTTCTCCAGGGTTTCTGGGAGAACTTTCAATAAACGTCCTGCAATTGGTCGACGATCCACATCCTCTGTCAGCATGCGCATGAAGACTGTGATGATAGTTCGAGAATGCTCGAGTTGAATATTTCGAAGTTTGCAGTATTTCACCATCTCATCTGCTCGATTTGATTTGATGTCCTTGATTTGTTCATTCTTGGTCACGACACGGATGATAGCTTTGTCGAGCAACTTTTCCAAATTCCGGTAGAACAATTTCAAGGGCCAGCCACTGTATGGGTATAGGCGGACGACGATCTCGTACCAGCTCCAATCGACGTATGTGGATGGAACCTCGAGTTGTGGATAAGTACCTAAGAGTTGCCATACCATGCTCAATGGGCGGACACCAGAACCAGCTGTCGTCAATAAATTACCGAAGAGTCCTCGCATTAATTTCGTGACCGTGTCTTCGGCTGTCTTTGTGACAGTTGGTGCAGTTGTTCTCATAGCAGCAAGCTTGTGCATCGCTGCCATCAATAGAGCACTCAACAAATGACCTGTCTCAAGGCCACCAGGTTGCAAGTTGAATTCTCGAGAAACAACGGCGTGACTGAGCGTGTCTCTCATCATGATTCGCAACGCTGCAATGTGGGGCTCATTACACTTGTCCATCCATCTGACCGAGAATGGATTTTCAAGATTAACGAATTCATCCCAGCAGACCCACGCTAACATGGAACCGGATCCTCTCTCTTGGTTCAGATATGGCAGAGCCAGGATTGGATGGCTAGGTCCTTGTTGGTTTCGAAGTGGGCCATCATGCTTCGTTTGTGACTGCTCGATGATGATACCAGCATCAAAGCCTTCGAGGAAAAGAACTCTGGAGTCAAGATCGCGCAGCATAGACTGGCATCAAGGGAATCCTTTTGCAACTCACCCAAAAGCTGAACAAAAGGCTCAGTCTCTATGTTCAAGAGCAGGACACCCATATCCACAGCATGCGTTTCCAGAAAGCCAGCCAAGGTTTCGAAAGTCATATCCTTAACAGCGTCTACATTATTCTGAATCGCTGTCTGACGAACGAGTCTCTGGAGATCATGTGTACGCTTCGAAGTTGTCTGAGAAGATATCATGTTGCTCAAATGAGAAATTATGGATTCAAGACTGGATTGAAGGCTTCTTGATTTCCCTCTGAATTCTCCGAGCAACATTGCTTTCCGTCTGACGGATTCTGGATCTGTGGATTGGTACTCCTTGGATAGGAATCGCATGTACGCATTTCTGAGGGGTGCTGTTTCGTTGCTAACTTTTGAGGAGAGTGTGGATATTAGTTTGGAAGAGAGGTCCTGCAAACCCTTTTGGTTTAACAAAACCTGAAGTTGAGGAACGATTGCAGATATGTCGTCGGCTAAGGCAGAGGAAGAAATCTGCTCAATTGGGAGCTCTTGAAACAGTTTTTCGAGATCAGTTACTTGTAATAGGTTGCCGGACGTTGGAAGAAGTACTGTGCTGGACTTGGAGATGTCGACTAATCGCTTAGCTCTTGGATCCAGAAGAGACTTGATACCAACAGAGTTGATGATTTCCGTAACGTTTCGACCAAACTCCAAACCAGAAGTTTTGAGATACGAGTTGTTGGCAATACCACGGTAGTAGAAATAGTACTTTTCAGAGATCTGTACCAAAATCAATGACTGTGGTCCTGCAAGTGCTGTCACAGCATTGATACTGAGTGAGTTCAGAAGTGGTACAACTTCCTCTTCCTTTGGTTCTTTTTCTGGAACGAACTGAACCAGGAATATAGCGTTGATTCTCCAGGAGGTCGCAAGGTTTCTCGCATTGTCCGTCATTCGATTGTCAACAATAACGACTACACTATCCAGCTGCTCGTAGTAGGCGCGAAGGGCTGCTTCTTCGAGGAATGGGACATTCAATGGTAATGAACCCGTGGCTAGCAACATTGGACCTTCAAGTTTAGAACCAAAAATACATGGGAGCACCACTGTGGAGGACTGATTTGTGGATTTGTCGTGGCCGTGTGCAATGAATTCAATGCCTGTTCCGAAGCGGATAATCTGTGCCGTATCTGGTTCAATAATTGATGGGATCGAAACATTCTGCGTAGCCAACACTGCGTTAGGTAGACTAGGTAGAATGGATGGGGTTTCAGATTCGTTCATGGTTATGTCGTTATCTGGTGTGGCATCAATTGGTGTCGCTTCGATAGCTGGTGCAGCGGAAACCTATAAGATTGAAGACGTTAGTTCTGTGTACCTATGAACTACTTTAATCTGATTGATTTGGTCTTAAATTACTCCAATAAAGTAGATACTCAAAGGAATTGAGTCACCAAAATAAACTCATGGACTTTTCAAGCGTAGGAAGGTTTGGTACTCACCACTGTGAAATCTGCACGATCAATAGCCTCCTTGAAAGATCGACTCTGCAGCGTCTTGCCAGAACACATTAAACTCTGGTCTGTAGTTGGCGTTGGTAGTATCGAGCAGATCAAAGAATCTCCATCGCGCTTGATAACCATTGGAGAGCAAAGAATCGCATCTCCTATGGAAGCAGCATCTAGAGGAACTGGAACGATGTATAAGACCTTTTCTGCATGATTGGCAACCAAAACTACAGGATTGTGCTCTCGAAATCTTGTTAGTTTAGTGTATTGGTATCCGGACACAAAAACGGCGTATGGTTTATTTTCACGCATGTGTTGCTCGTTTATCTTGATATGGTGTAATAATGAGGCTCCCTGGTTGATATCTCCGCTATGTGTCACTCCTGGAAAGGTGTCTCTTGCGCAGTAGCAGCTCGTTTTGTACTCTGCATCTGCCATGCACAAGTCGTAGTAAGTCGGCTGACGTTCAGAAACGGCAAAGATGGCAATTTTGTTGGACAGGGGTACCTTGAAAGTCGACGCTGGAGCTTGCTGGACGATATATTCTTCGTTGAAAAGACCTGATTGGGCTGTTAGTCATGAGTACCAATGGAGTCAAGGAAGACGATATATTCTTCGTTGAAAAGACCTGATTGGGCTGTTAGTCATGAGTACCAATGGAGTCAAGGAAGACACATACGTAGGTAAGTCTCAAATTTCGTCATCCGCTGCTGTAGAGCCTCACCCAGAGCACCCAAGTCCACCGCATTGAAGAAATACTCCTCTGGGTAGGAAGAAATATCTATTTCATCGATACCAGTTGCTGTGCGCAAGAGCAGTATTTGCTCTGCTTTGAATGGGTGGGCTGACCCAGCTGGAAGAGTCTCCAGATACGTACGGATTTGAGCTTTGGTCGTCGCCAGCGGGTCAAAATAGACCTTTGTAATTCGATCCATGATTGCTATCAGTCGCTGAAATTGAGTAAAGCACTCAGATTGAGTGAGTTTCCCAAAGCAAGGTCGGTTACTAGAATCAAGTCAGTAACTGGAATCAGGCCAGTGACTGATGAGCTGAGTAAGGTATGGAATGAGAGAAGAGGAAAGAGCTGTGGTACGGTACTTCTGGGTGGTACTTGTACTTTCTGAAGAAGCTAAGAAGCTAAGAAGCTGCAGTTGTGACTCCAGCCCTATCCGTTTGAGTCATGCCGGTAGGCTACAAGCCACGGGTCACGTGTTCTGGCATTCACCATCAACGGAGTGAATTGCTTTGATTGCTCTACTGACTTGTACTTTTCTTGTTACGCTGCGTTGTGAGAAGAAAGAAGGAAGTAAAAAGGATGCGCAGAAGAAATGTGAAAGGGAAGAAAGAATGTTGTTATACCGGATGCAGATTCACCTCGCCTCGTGGATCTCACTTTGAGGGGGAGATTTCACGTGCTTTCCACATTCACTGCGCCTCAAACTAGGTAAGCAGCCTCCCTATGCAAAGACGGTAGCTCTTAGGTAAACTTAATCCTGTGTACACATAATGATAAGATAAGATGAAGATGCTCTTCTTCAGCTTCAAACGTGCATTCGAAGCCGCTATCGTCATCACTGCTGTACTCGAGTCTTCTGTCTTCGACAACACTATCAGATTTTTGGCACATTTCCATGATCTTAGATATAGCTTTATTTTGCTGGAATATTTCGTGAAACCCTCAACTGATGTTCTAAATACCAATGCCTTGTCACCCACAAAGTCAGCAGGCTGTCCTCGAATATCGTAGGCCTCCAGAGCCATGATGTATTTCGACGGAAGTCGCTACGAAATCTTACAATATTTCCGTTCTCCGACCTCATGCTAGAATCCTAGTTTAACACATCATCAACGCTTCTTGAAATCTTCTTGTAGTGATGAATCCGGGGTTACTAAAGGCTACTACTACCCGAATATAGAAGGTCTTGCTTCATTTAGCATTCTTCTGAAAGAAGACGGTCGTCTGTACTGAATTGTGAACCGGTGGAAGTCATTCAAAAATATGGAAAATATCACCCCCGTTATAATAAGACATCCTGTGATTTCTCACCATGTAAAGCGTACCGCTGATGATAAGGGGGTATAAGGGGGTATCGTGGTCTCGACAGCACAAAAGTCCATCATCGCTGTTGAAACGATTTCGAAAAAAAGCACTTACGATATTGTCACGCCATGCTTATACCTTACCATCAAGCTGTAATTATACTGCGATAATGGCTCTTGCAAGCTGTTGCTGGAGTTGACATATGATTTAGTGAGCACATCCCATCACCTGAGGCCTGATCTACGAAACAATTGAACGAGTGGCAATTCGCATGCTAAATTCTCTATCTTGAGCGAAATTATGACGAAGATGGAGGAAGATGAGGAGCAAGATGATGGCGTTGTATGAAGGCTTTTTACATTCCTAGAGGAAGGCTGAGCTAAGAAAAGTCTAGGAAGGACAATGCGCAAGCTACTCACAAAAGTAGCTAGAGTAGTGCCTTTTCTCGGTAACAAGGTTACTTCAGCCCTGCAAAATATACGATTATTTCCGAATTGGTTCCTTTGCCATCCTTTTCTGGTCTCGTCCCGTCTTCTTGGCCTGCAGTCAGATTCACGCTTATGTCACGTGTAATCAATCATGTGATGGTTGAAACCTACCTGCAATGCAGTGGAGCTTCATCCTCTTGGACTGACCCACGAACATCGGATATATGTCCCCTTTTGATAATTTTCTAACAATTAAACATCTAAGGAGTATCGTGTTGCAATACCTTTGGTAGAAAAACAAAACTTTATGTGCCTGTAGCTGCAGATCTGACATAAGCACCAGGCATCATTTCCGGCGGCTTTAGCGACGAGTTTTACCTCCGTCTCCGGTGCTGTGCTGTGTTGGATATCTTCCCAACTTTCCAAGACGTCTCCACCAGATGTGTTGTATTCTGTTGAAGTCAAATCATCATTAATCGATTCCCAGCACGTCAGTATGGATCGAAAGAGGATGGTTTAAAGACTTACAATTGAGAATTCACATGGTAGGTAAGGTACTGTAGGCATCAACATAAATAAGATCGGCAAGCCTGGGTAACCTTATCAACCAATACCAAACAAACTTTCTGACACCGCAAGAAGAAAAAAAGAACAACTCAACACAAAACTCAACTCAACGGATCCAAATCCCAAAAGACGTCAAAAGGTTCCCAAAACAAACGACTGCCTTACGAGCGTAAGTTAGGATCTACACAAAGTGACAAAGTGGATCTCCCATGAGCCCACCGGAAACACGCCGTCGGGTGTGAATAAGTCAGCTCGCTCTCGCTTAGCCTGCTAAAAGAAGTAAGAAGTGCAGAAAAGCAGAAAAGGGGCGCAGCCGACTGTCTCGCTAAATGTCAGCTTACTCTACTCTACGGCCGGTGTGACGATGGGGACCGGAATTCGGGGGCGGAACAATTGGTTTTATGTACGTGAAATTTCCTATTGTAGGTTTGGGGGCAGGAATGCGTTATCAATTCCAGGAGGTGGGGTCCATATTCTCTCACGTATATATCTTTTCTTTGCGTCCTCTTTTCCAAATTCTAGAAATTTTTGTCTTCATTACTCGTACGGGTATAATTGCATGTCACGAAATAATTTGAAGTTGGAGGATTTGAGTGAAAGGTCATAGATGAGAAGGAAGATATCTCTATTTATTTAATCACGATCACAACGCAGCAAGCATATACAAATATCACATCCATACGGAATTTTATTTCATAATGGTCTTAGTTCTCATCAGTATGGGCGCCCAAGCCATCAACCATCGTCATCAAAAAAGGAAAGCATCCCGCCAATCCAGATCACTATCACCCGAAGAAGCAGAACAAGCAACATCACAATCTCAGACACAACCACAGTCACAACAACGACAACCACAACTCCCAAACCCAACACCAACAATCCAACGAACTCGCAACCCAGCCAAAAGACTCTTCTCAAAATCCTGCCACAACAACAATAACACCAACAGAAAATCAATAATAGGAGCACTCTGCACAACAACCACCACAGCAACCTCAATCATCACACCCTTGACAATCCAGAATATCAGCACTACCACTAGCCCAGACCAACAAGAATACCCCATCCACGAGATCCCCTATCATGAAATCCAAACATCACAACCACAACATTACGCATCATCAGAATATTCAAACACAACCACACTCTCCCCTTACTCATCAGCAGCACCAAGTATCATCAATTCAAATTATCTAACCAACACCACAAACGACAACATGCCCTTCTCACCCGATGATATCGGTCGAAATATCAGTCGACGACAGACACCCTTTCATTTTGAATTAGAAGCTGAAGAAGAACCGCCGCGGGTTTCGGAATTACAGGGTGATAATGATTATCCTGTCGGAGGGACTGCAGGTGTAGGTGGTTTTGGAGCGGCGGCGACGGCGGATCGGGCGGCGGATTGGGCTTGGCCTGAGGTTTCTCCGAGGCATATTTGTGCTTGGAGTCCCGATTATGGGATTGGGTATTTGTGGGCTGGGAATGAGGATCGGGGTCAGTCTCGGGGTCAGTCTCGGAGAGGAGAGGGGGAAGGAGAGAGAGGAGGGAGATGGGATAGGTTTGATGAGGGGGAGATTGTGCAGGAGTGTGTTGTTAGACCGTTGGTTCCGAGGAGGAGTAGTGCTAGGATGTGGAGTCCGTCTGATCAGAGGAGGGTGGTTGAGTTGGAGGGTTGAGCCGGAGGGGTTGAGGGTCGTGGTTGGTGGTGGTTGGTGGTTATGAGGTTTGGAAGTAGTAGTTGTTGATCTTTGACAGATTGGCTGGCGATTTGGAAGGACTCGAGGTTAGGAAACTGAGAGATTTGGATGATTATACCCTGTAATATTATTTTGATTCAATTCAAGCGTCGATACGTATTGCCAGTGAAACCTTTTATGTTCAATCCCGAAGATCTGACGCTGTTTTCATTCTTTATCGAAGTGAAAATGTACTATTAACATACCTAACTCCAAGTAAACCAATAAAACTGTTAGAACATCGGCTTTTGATATTGATTTACTAACCCGGGTAGGTTATTTAGATATGCGCTAGATTAAGTAGAGCCTACGTCTACTTGTATATAGCACGTTCTTTTCCTTTGTTGGCTTTTTAACCATGAATCATTATTCATTAAGCCTATGTCTGGCGTTAGATATACTTGACCTTACTGTTACATTATACCGTACGCTCTCTCGAGTAGAACTCCGAGGGTCGCGCTCTTTTCTTTATCTAATAATCTACCCCAACCAACCAACTATAGAAGATCATAATTACAAGATAGGTTTTTCGTTTCGCTTTTAGAAGACATACTTTCTAAGGTTCTACTTTACATATCAATTGTTGAGTGAATTATATGAATAGTCATGTGATCTTCCTACCACTATAACCTGGAAGTAGGTACCTCCTAGCAGACTAGTTCCATACAGAATACAACACCTTTAGCACTTACTTGTTGCTCTATTTCTCTATTCCACATTAATTCCATAGCTGAGTACATGCTTCTACTTTTTAGGAGTTATAGAATTATAGACTGTTACTTACAGCCCCCCGGACGTAAATAAATATCATTGTTATCATCATCACGAAGTATAGCACGAGGCTAACCCAATTGGGACTAGTCTTCATACGTAGATAGGTATATGAAGATTAATACTCTAGCATTTAGTTAAGAGCCATTGACTATAAAATACCGCAACAAGAGAACGCAAAGAGATCAATATACTCCGTATTGATGAAGTGAATCGACAAAAACAAGACCAAAACCACCACAATCTACACCCATGGATTCCGTCCCAAAACCTCGTTTTCAATGTCAGCTTCGTAGCACCCGTCCCAGCGAACTTCTTGCATGGAAAAGCCTTGTTTGTCGATAAAATTCAAACTTGCTGAAACATCCTCGTTGCGTACGCCATTTTCATCCTGTGCGAATTCCCAGGCTGATTCAAGCGGTACAGGCGGCCAAATTGACAATATATCACTCTGCAAGGGACACGAAGCACCGAAATCATCTTCCCTTGAAACCTCTTCCACTACTTCCTCCTCTTTATCTCTCACTGACTCTATAGACGGGTGCTGGAAAGGTCGGCTTGTCGTTGCCGTTTCATTGCTTTCTGACTCTGACTTCGGAGGCCACCATCGAGGATCATCATAGTACGGACATAATTCTTCCCTTCCCTTCCAGAGTCTTTCAAAGTCTCGTCTGATATAACGTCCCCTTGTATCTCTTTTCCAACGCGGATTATAGTTATATCTTGGTCTTCGAGGTGCCGATTTTCGCATGTTAGAAATATCGTAACCACACCCCGAAAGAACAGCATCCCAAAGATCACCTGAATAACCTCCATACTGCATATCGTCCCCTCCAGATGTGTACGCAACATCAGAAACCGAAAGTCCCAAATTATCGACCGCGAAGATGTCTGCGCCCTTTCGAACTAAATACTCTAGGGAGACCTTCTCCTCATCATCATGAGGAAACCATACATTCTCCAGAAAGATGTGCAGACATGTTCTTCCGCGTTCATCACGGGCTTGTAAACTCGCGCCATGTTTGATAAGTAAGTCGCATTTGCTCTGAAAGTATACATCATTACTATATCTAGCAAGTTTCAATAGATATTTGTCGTGTCTACCCCCTATGAACTCTGCTCCAAGCTGTATAAGTATTCTTAATGGTTCCTGTAAGAAAGTCAGTAAGTCAGTAACAAGAGAGTCCTATTGAAGACTGATACCTACAGGGCTATCATCGTTTACAGCTTCTTGTATTGCATCTGAATCAGATCCCATATTGCTTACTGGATCTGCGCCTGCATTAAGTAAGATGCGCATACATTCATTTCTCTTATACATGGTCTTATCGTCTTCAAGGCTTCGGAGTTCGGAATAAGCGGTCAAAGGCGAAACGAGCTGGGCAATCATCATTAGTAGGAGTAATGTCTGAACGAGGTAGCAATTCTTGGCATACATACCACGTTCCCACCTATGAAGCAAGGCCCAATTTCATCAACGTCAGCACCATGTTCGATCAAAAAAAGGCATATCTCTGGTTGTTCAGTAGCGTACTATAATATATAAGCTTTCCAAATTAAATCAATTTAAAATGTAGGTTCGTTACATGCAAGAGAGGTTTTCCAAAGCAACTATAGGTTCTTATAGAAGCTTTCCCTTCACTAAGTAATTTCTGAAATTCCTGTAGATCTCCAGATTCCACCAAGTCAAATATTGGGGAACTCTCAGGTAGGACGCAGCCAACTGAAACTCTGGGACTTAAAGACATAAAGCCTGTTGACATAGTGTTCTGATGAACACTAATTGTGAGGATTGATTGGGAGTTTGGGTGGGTAATCATAGCTTTGATGGTATTGGTAACCTCGGTAACATCTTCAGCATTTGCCATTCCATCAGATGACGTTTCCCCGGCTGCCAAGTAGTTTCTCGTTCTTCTTGTTATATCAATAGTTGCGTACTTTGTGGAAATCTTCGCGTTAGTGTATCTTTGGATAATGTGTCCGCCTTTATGAGATAGACGTTGTGCTGTCATTTAAGTTAATTATTACAATTTATGATGGAACAGCTGAAAAGACTAACCTCCTTTGTTGATTGCTAGTGAGTGAGCTGAGGTTAGTAGACCTTGTAGACGTTTCAACTCCCGAACATTAATCTCGCCATCATTGTCAATTGCATCAAGTGACCGTTTTTTAGAACCGGAGGATTCCACGGGCTCAGATGACAAATTTGCCGAAGCATAATTGACAATTCTATCAAGATCATCGAGAAGGTTGTAAGTTGCTTGTCCCTGCAATAAATATCCCTCTTCCTGGAGAGCAAGGTTAGAAAGCCTCTTCATGCTTTCAAGTATCTCGTCGGTATCATCACTGTCATCTGGGTCTCCCTCCCGTCGGGCTTCATGGTGGTCGCACTTTCGTCTCTTTGGAAGTTGTTGCTGAGCATACTCGCTGGATAGGCCACGCACCTGTTCTTGGAGTGCTTGAAGGAGGACGCCTATGCTCTCCAACTGAGAGTTTGCAGCTTGTGGGATTTGCGTCATTTGTTGGGTTATTGAAGTCACTGCTTCCCGTAAGTCCCCCTGTAAATGCTGTATAGCATTGTTGGAACTCTCCATCTTCTCGCCAATAACAGTCAAGTCGGTATGGTGTTGTTGTAGCAAGGATATCTGCATTTGGTCATTGATGGATCCTTCCGAGATCGCGGTGCGCAAGTGCACAAGGTCGTCTTTACAACTCAAGCTCCTCTTCCTGCAGAGATAGGTGAGAGATTGCGGATTACATGGATTTTGGGTATAAAACTGACGATTGTATTATGTTCAGTTGAACCCCAAGCTCCGTAACATGGTAGTCAATCTTGTCCCGTATTCGGTGCAAATCCTTCTCCCGGAGGACTGTTTTGATTCTCTTCCATATTTTCCCTGCAGCACCAGTAGAAAGAATCGGTCGAACCTTGGTCAGCTGGGTTTCCCATGCCATCACATCTTTTTTGCAGTTTTCGACCAGAGTTGACATTAATCGAAAGTCTGTCTCAGAGACATACTCAGCTCCCCTAGTTGGAGTCGCTGAGACTTGCTCTAGCACAGACTGTAGATTTCGAACAGCCGAGTCAAGTTCGTCAACCTCTTTCGGCCCGGCCCGTCCCGAATGCTTGAAATGATCTCGGAGATGGTTTTTGCTGATTGCAGAGCTAGCCCAGCGAAAGCTAGGACGCTTGCACCGGCGCGCTGACAGCATCCATCGTGGATATCTGGCCGATCACGGCTATCGTCCGTTATCTAGTCGTACGCAGACAGAAATACTACTTGGAAAGTCTGGTAAATTCAAGAGGATCAAAAAGGGGGTTCGGGAGGTGGAGACAAGGAATTGAAAAGGGCAAAAAGAGGTTGCCGCAAAAGCGCTTAAGACTGTGGCTGTGTATTTCGTTTCGTATGGCCAACACATCGCTGCATTTAAGGCTACAAGAGGCTTTCTGTGTCACCACACTCAAGGCTGTGTAGACTCAGAGAAAACCGACTTTAAGCGAGAATGCCCAATCATCATCACTTCACAATTATAATCAGACGGCAATGCAAATTCAGCCTTCCGGATTTACCTTGCAGTACGCCTTGCGCTTTCAATTTACAACTGACAATTTGGTTGACAGCTAAAGTATTTACCGAACAATTCAACTTTAGAAGGTAGCCTCGCGCGATCTCTATGTTCGACATAATTCGCGACGACGCTGATAAGGCTGCAGCTGTACTTTGTATGTCACAAGCTAATTTTTAGCAACTAATAGTTTTTACGCTGTCCTCCGGCTTTCTTACCGTAGCACAATTTCAGGAGGTCTGGTCTTGACATGGCTGGGACAAAAGCCCCGAGTTCGCTAAACACGCGCTAAGCCCCCCTTTCTCGCTTTCCACGCAATTGTCTTTGTCAAGATACCAAATACCGTAGAGGAGGATACAAGACCAAGATTTTAAAAACAAGCTCCGGTCTTACTACAATCTATAGACGTCGATTCGTCATCTTCGCACAACTAGTGTACTATAACTTTGACTTGGCATGTCACTCAACCTATTCCCTGTGTGTTGAAAGCTTTAAGTACGGACCGGACCTAACTTACGAATCTATTGTAGCTTACTCCAGTATTATATATTGTACTACAAAGTGTACCTCTATTTGTATTCCCTTCCAGGTTCCTCTCTGCTGAGAGAACCAGTCTATACCTAGTTTCTAATAACATTGCTATACCGAGGTCAACATGTGTATTTCCTACATTCATACCATCATACCCAGACCACCCATTTTACTACTCCTTCCTCCTCCCAAAATAACCTCCAAGACCCTCCCAAACACCCCTAGAACCCATCGCAATCTCATGCCGACCATCATAAAGCGGATAAACAACCACAGCAAAGAAAGCAAAGAAAGTCCAAATAATAGCCACGACCACCCATCCAGAGAAGAAACTCTTGCTGAAGACGTAATCTCGATATAGAGGCATTGGCCATGCGATGAAAGTAACTAGGACGATGACGATCCAGATGATCCAGGCAATCTTCTCCCATCGGTAGAGCTCCTGTAGTGTTTCTTCGCTGAAGGGATGGTGGATATCGTCTAGGCTGATGTTTGTTGATGAGGATGAGGATACTATTGTGGGGGAGATGGTTGTTGGTTTATCTTCGATGCCTGCAGTACGTTCAGGGTCGTGGACAACTGCTTTTTCAATTGGTGATGGTTCAGTCACTGGGGCCGTAGTCTCGTCGAAGGCTTTACTCTCTGGAATCCGGTCTTCATCTTCGGGTTCTCTTGGCGAAGTGGCGGCAATCTTGACTTCTTCTGCTAGCTCTACTCGGAGGAACTCACGCCAATCGAACTTATAAGGTTTATACTGTGAGATTAAAATCGAGTAGATGGCCGGAGAGAATAAGGATCCGCATGCACCGTACAGGGCGGGATAACCTGATTCGGTAGTGGTAAGGTTGATTGATCCGTACAATTTTTTTGCTGAGATGAGCCAGATAGTGACACCAGTTGCGAATCCAAGTATAGGAGATAGAATAGCAGCGAGACGAGTTTGGCCACGCCAACAAAGAGTAAATATTAGAGGAATAATTCCAGGACAAGAAAGAATGGGACGGAAATAACCGATCCAGGTCATATCAGCACCACCGTAGTTGAGAATCAGTGAAATAGCGACAATCAACACGGCATGAGCAACAACGGCCAAGTGACTTATATGAACAAGCCTCTTATCCGATACCTTCGGGTTGACATAGGTTTTGTACATATCGAAAGATAGAATACTGCTAACGGCAATCATAGACGAGGATATCGTGCTCGTAAGGGCCATGAACAGGAGAACGAAGAAAGCAATAATTCCAGAGTCGCCAATAAGAGCCTTGACCACGTATGGCATGACCAGACCGGCGTTGACTTCTTGGGTTGTGAGCTGGCCAGGATAGGTAGGGAAGATAGGTGTATTACGAATTGCTCGTGCAGTCAATCCGATAACCGTTCCAAATCCCCATGGAATGCCGAATATTGCCAGAGCAGCAAGATCGTAGCCTGGGACGGTTGCTTGGACTTCCGTAGCAAAGGATTTCTGCCAGAATGCAGTGTCCTAGTAGTGACGAAAAAAGTCCATGTCAGCTACATTAATAATCTTGAGGAGATACTTCTGAACACTTACCATGACTACGAGAGCCAAGTTTCCAAACTTAAGGAGCAAGGCCCAGATAATAGCTTGCTTCGATTTCATCGTTAGGAGTGATCCCTCATAGTTCCCAGAAATATAGTTATCAGCAGCTGTTGCCATGACTTTATCATAAAGGCCTCCCAGTCCTCCAACATGTTCGTTGGTAAGGACTGAAAGAGTGAAGTAAATGATCAAAATGAGAGCGATAGCAGTGTGGAGGAAGTCAGTAAGGAAGGTGGCTTTTAGACCCCCAACTGCTGTATATAGAACCACTAGTAAGGTCCGTCAATTCATGATCATTTACACCTCATTTTCTATAGTGGAACGGGTTCAATGCTTACCTCCAAGTGGAATCAGAACAGTAGCAGCCACAATATGCATACCCGAAGTGCCATGAATTAGTTGTGAACCCGTTAAGATCATGGATGCACATCCGAATACATTATTCGTGAGATTCAGGACCATGAACACGACATGTCCAATCTTGCCATATCGCTGCCGAATGATCTCTAGAGATGTATGTGCGTATGGCACCCTGATCTTGGCTAGCACTCCGAGTGCTGCCATCAGAGCGATCTGAAAACAGAGACCACTTCCCCACCACTATATCAAAAGTTAGCTTTATATATTGAGCTAGATAACGCAGTAATGCCAAATTCTTCTATGTTGCCATTGCATAATCAATTGCAACCATTGGCTTGACAAACACAGAAATAAATAAATAAATCACTTACCATAGGAACCGCCAATCCAAATTTATAACACATAGCCGCCGCAAAAACAGTCTCATTAATCCACATCCAACTACTAAAAACAGCAGAAGCAGTTAATCCCGTCCCAACCGACCGATTAGCAACCATAAACATTTCCGACGTTCCAGAGTCCTCCGCCAGATAACGTTTCTGAATCTTGATAGCGACGAGAATAACGCCGCAAAAGAAGACGCTGAGACCGATGAGAAGGCCATAGCCTGTTCCTTGCGAAACTAGGTCAACACCTGAGTAACCTAGTTGAAGGTTAGACATCGTGACGGCGTTTTGCTAGAGTTGA
Organism: Pezicula neosporulosa; assembly: GCA_009805495.1. Lineage (NCBI taxonomy): Eukaryota > Fungi > Ascomycota > Leotiomycetes > Helotiales > Dermateaceae > Pezicula > Pezicula neosporulosa. Next base: position 747,017 of record SELE01000009.1, read on the forward strand.
AAGTCGTAGTTCAGGAAATCCACTGCTGGGTATGGGATTAGATTAAGTCACTTTTTGCCTGCCATATCGAAAATATTGATATCGCTTACTTAGCGACGCTAAGGTATCACGAACGAGTGTTTAACAATTGCGTGAGATCAGTTTACTCCAAGTACTCCGCCAAAAACGTGGGAATCCTAAGATCAGCGATCAAAGGTTACCTAACAAACACCATTGCTACGTGTAGAGAGTGGGATCTAAAGTCTAGAAAGTGGGATTAAGAACATAGAGAAGTGAAATAAAAGCATGGAAGGGATTGCGTGCAATAAGTAGCGTATTGCGAATATGATGGGTCCTTCAAAATAAGTGGTTCATAGCTGTTCCATTAGTCAGCTTCATCACGATATGTTGGTGATGGTAGTGGTTCTTAATTGAAGGGTGGAGTGTTGATTCGAGAAGATATAGAGATCCCGGGAACAATACATATATACATACGGGGATAAGAGACAAACGAAATGGCGACATCATTGCCGTCTTTCCCAGAGATGGCGCATAAGACCTACTTGTAAGCTCGCCGAGGAAATTGAACATAGGTCTTACTTCAGCAGGATCGAAGAACACCAAAAAGATATTCTAAATGTTCACTCAAATCAACTGAGAAACTCAGACAAGTCAGTTATTCGAATAAATTTAGTTGCCCAAGGCATTTTGCTGCGAAAAGGACGTTAGCCCCAACTTAAATTTCTACAGCGAGCTGGGCTTGCTTGAACCCTTAATTACCTTAACCTCGATATCAAACAACTCCCTACCACAGCACAATGGCAGACGGCACTACCACTTTACCCATCCACGGGTCCAGTAATGAAAACCTCGAACCAGCTACAAAACCCAAAAAACAAATCATCTTAAACGCCTTCGTAATGAACACCCCCGGCCACCTAGCAGCCGGCCAATGGCGCAACCCCCAAAACAAAACCGACCAATACAAAACCCTCTCCTTCTGGACCGACCTAGCCCAACTCCTCGACAAAGCCAATTTCCACGCGATGTTCATAGCCGACACATTAGGACCCTACGATGTATACAAAGGCCCAGCAAACGTAGTCCCAGCCCTATCATCAGGAGCACAATTCCCAGTCAATGATCCCTTATACATAGTCCCAGCCATGGCAGCCGTAACCAAGAATCTAATCTTCGGCGTAACAGCTAGTTTAACGTATGAGAAACCATACGCACTTGCTCGTCGACTGTCTACTGTGGATCATCTTTCTGAGGGCCGTCTTGCTTGGAATATCGTTACTTCGTATCTGGATAGCGCGGCGAGGAATCATGGGTTGAAAGAACAGATTCCTCATGATGAGCGGTATGCTATTGCTCATGAGTATATGGAAGTGTTGTATAAACTCTGGGAGGGAAGTTTTCGAGATGATGCTGTGCTTGCCGATCGTGAACAGGGTATTTATATTGCTAGTGATGCCGTTCGACAGATTCATCACAAGGGGAAATATTTCGAGGTCCCTGGTCCTCACTTTTGTGAGCCGTCTCCGCAGCGCACTCCTTTTTTGTTCCAGGCTGGTGTCTCCGAGGCTGGAGGCTGGTAATAACTTTGGAGGGAAACATGGAGAGGCTATTTTCATCGGTGGTCAGACTTTTGAGGGTGTGAAGGCAACGGTGGATAATATTCGCAATGTTGCGGAGAAAGAAGGTCGAGATCAAAATCATATTAAAGTGATCCTGGGTATTACAGTGATTGTCGCCGCAACAGATGAAGAGGCGCAAGAGAAACGGGATAAGTATTTAAAATACGCTGATCCGGAAGGTGTTCTGGCACTGTTTGGTGGATGGACGGGAATTGATCTCTCCCCTTATCCCGACGATGAAGATTTCCGTATGACCGAATCGCCTCGAGTTCAATCTCTTGTTCGGCGGTGGGCTAGTACTGTACCAGGCACAGATAATCTTCCATGGACTAAGAGACGAGTTGTTGAGTACCTGAGCATTGGTGGTTCTCAGACAAAGGTGATTGGTAGTGCTGCAACCGTAGCTGATGGATTAGAGAGTTGGCTCGATAAGACTGGTGTCGATGGATTCAATCTAGCTCATATCACTAACCCAGGATCTTTCGAGGATATCATAGAATATCTGATCCCTGAGCTGCAGCGCCGAGGATTGTTTAGAACTAAGGTCGAAAAAGAGGGAGCTACGGCAAGAGAAGCCTACATTGGGTCAAAAAGACTTCCAGAGGATCATCCGGGAAGTAAGTTCAAATGGCGTGCGGGGGGGGGAGAAAGTTCCAAATTACCAACTGGAAGAAGAAGCTGCAAGAAATCTGTCTGCGGTGGATGATAAGTCGGAAGAGACTAAGACTTGAAGAGCAGTCGTGGTAGGAGTTGAAAAGAAACTCGTGGTCTGTGGTAATAACAAATAAGCTAAATCAGGACCCGTATTTAATGCACTATATTATTTGGAGTCAATCGTTGGATATTCAGTGACATGTCTTGCTGATAGTTTCTTGCGTATTGATTCGCGACAAATCATTTCATATTCACAATCTAGCCATTTAGTAATTACGCCTGAGGGATGTAGTCTTTGTTACTGGAGGAAGATTCTCCTATCTCTAAATACCTTTCATGGCTTTGTCTTTTCTCTTCTTTTAACCTTGATACTACTAGTTTCGTCATTTTAGAAGTGCCCACTATTCCGTCACATTTGTTTCAGTGAAGTTAGTATATAATAAGCCTTGATTAAGAAGTGAAATTGATAGTCTCACTGAGTTTGATCAACTTAATTGATCTAATTCCGTTTAAGGTTTTATGGTAGAAGTCGTGATAAACTAGTCACAGCGCACAAGCTCGCTTACAAGCGACAAGAAAGCCAGCCCACCCTAACGCGAACCACAGCGAAAGTAACCCCTTACTTGCAACTCACATCCTAAACCAATCATGCTCCACAGCCTCCCTAGCAGTCAACCTCCCCCTCGGCATATAAGCAAAAAGCCTCCTCAGTAAATCCGCACACAACCTCTGCTCCTCCTCAGGAACAGTTAAAACCCTCTTAGCCCTATCACTACCAACCTCAACCTCAATCTTAATCTCCAATTTTCCACCCAAGAAAGTCTCCAATGTATAAATCTCAGTTTCCATCCCTCCAACTCCAAGTTTCCTTGCATCCTCATCGAAAAACTCACTCCTAGCTTCCCATTTTCGCCACCACGACTCTGGAAACTTCCCGATTAACTGTACCATTTCTGCAAGTAGTTCGTCTGTTTCATTGATCATGTAAAATAACGGCATCTGCCGCCGGATTTCGAAAAGTGTACAGCCTAGTGCCCATAAGTCACATTCTGGGCCGATGGAAGTCTCGTCTTCTAAGATGACCTCTGGTGGTAGGTAGTTCTCCGGGATACCGAGATCGGTTGGCGGTGATGATATTAGGAAGGATTCACCGAAATCTATGACGCAGATCTCTTCCGTTAGGTATTCAGGACCTAGACTCAAAAGGTCTATGGATGCTACGAGATATCTGGGTGTTGATGGTGGGAGGTCTTCGCCCGATTCAGTTAGAACTACGGACTGTTCGGGTTCTCCAAGAAGAGCGATAATTTGGTCTTCGTTGAGATGGTCTAGATTTGCGAGTTTGAGGAGAATGTTGGCGGGACGGATATCTGATAGTAGTGTGTGTTAGCAGGCAGGAAACGTCAAAGTGGTGGTGGTGGTGGTAGGGAGCAGAAACCTCCATGGCATATGCCACTCTCATGTAGAAACTTCAAAGCTTGAGTAGTTTGATGGCACATTCTTCTTAGAACTGGACCAGGATTCTCCATCTTGAACCATATACTAGGAGATACAGGGGGCCCGAGGAGTGCGAAGACAAGACATTGTGTGTGTCCAATTTGGGCCTTCGAGTGAGAAATGGTCCCGTGGAATGTTAATATATTCTGCTCCAGGAATAGACTTGTCTAAGTCCACCAGACGAAGATCCGGTATATCTTCCGTGGTTACGTCTGCTGTGTGAACTTTGACGCCTACGTACTTTCCTCCCTTGGTATCGCGACAGAGCCATACTGTGCTGAAACCGCCGTGGCCTAGCTTGTGAAGAACGTGATATCTATGTATCTCCTCTGGGTTTCCTAGGCGATCGCCGAGATGAATTGGATGGTATCCACCAGGCTCGTAGTTCTCGAGATCTTCAACACCGTCTTGGATGCCTCCGAGATAGGTACCGTGAGAATTGACGGGAGCATGGTCGAGGGTTCCGGCTGATATTCCATCTAAGTATTCGTTATCATGCATCAACTCGTCGTCACCGGAAGATCCGACTGCAGCTAATGGAGACTGAGGCTCTCCATTGTTTGCCATTTTTAATCCCGGTTATATTTTTTGCTTGCTTAAGAAAGCTGTACTACTTCCTGGGCGAATAATCGGAATGAACTGTACTAAAGGTGTGTCTCTCTGGCCCGTGTTGTGACTCCAAACACAAAGCACATTACAACTATCTACATTTATGACTGTAATAGTCCGGAAGCAGGATGTCGAAAGGCACCTAGATGTTCGTCCTTCAAAGAAATATCCGATGTCAGAAGCGGAGCAAGATATGAGAGCTATTCCCCATTTGGTAACGCCAAGCATTGCATAAAAGAACCTTCGTGGCCAATCACATAATTATTTTTCACTTTCTCCAAATGAGGTATCAAAGAACGGGAGGAATAGAAACATTGGGACCAGCACTTTGGTGTGGATTTGTAGTAATTACTTTATTCTTTTGAGAACGCAGCAGCATATTTAGTGCGCGCGCTTTTTGTTTTTTTCTTGGGTATCCAGGGCGACTTCATTAGGTACAGCCAACTCATTACAATAGAATCATTAGACGGATCAACCATCCCGTTTCCTCTCCTCTTCACTTCTTCTAACATATGCATCTACAAGAACAAGGCAACCAGCCCCAATAAACCAGCTCCCGACACACTGACTGACAAATGAGAGGCAGCTCCAGTAAACTGTGCTGGAGCGGTTGCAGTAGCAGTTCCATTGGATTTCACCAATGAAGTGCTGGAGTTGGTCTTGACAGTGCTGAATGAGGGGGCAGCAAAGGTGGTGACTGCGGCAGCGCCAGCTTGAGTTGTCGTGGTGAGAGCGGTCTTGGTGCTAGTCTTCTCTGCGGCTGTTGCACTGGCTGTCTCGTGTGAAACGATGATGGTGGTGGTCTCTGCGCTTGATTGAAGTGAAGTAGTCTTGAAAGAAGAGTTAGCTATGTTATTTATTCCAGAAGGGGACAGAAGCTTACGGTCAAAGCATGTGTCTTGGTTGTTGTTTGGGTGGTTTCGGTCTTGGTCGAGTTCTTCTCTGACTTGGCAGTGGTAGTCTCCTTGCTAACGCTCTGAGTCAACGTAGTTCCCATCTCCTTTGCAGTAGTGGTGTGCGACGACTTTGTTGTCGTTGTCTCGGTAGAGTTTTTCTTTGAGCTTCCACTGTTGCTGCAATCGCTGCCTTTGCTCCAAGATGAAGATGATCCAGAGCAGTCAGATGACGAGCTCGAAGAGCTGCCAGACCAGCCCGATGAGCCATATGAGCCTTTGGAAGATGAAGAATCGCAACCAGAGCTAGAGCTGCAGGACGACGATTCCGAAGAGCCTGATGAGCCTGAGCCTGAGCCGGATGACCAGCTAGAAGAACCCTTAGACGATGAATCATATGACGATGATGATGAGTCGGAAGATGATGACCCCCATTGGGAGGCTGAATTGCCTCCAGAGTATGATGAGTCTTGTGTGGCTAGGCCGGTAGTGGCAAGTGCAGCCAAGGTAAGGAGAATTGTGTAACGCATGTTGATTGTTGGTAGGTTTTGCTGATGTCTGAATTTATGGTAGAAGATAGGTGTGCTTCTGATGACTGTGCTGAGGGAGTTCTGGTCGGTGGTATATAAAGTAGACAAAGTTGGATAAAGTTTAATAATAAGTACTTCAGAAAAGAATGAAGAGATTGACCAGCAGTAAAGAATGAATACCAGACAATGACAGTGTAAAGATGGAAAGCCCTTGAGAGATGCTATGAGGTAGGAAGGCAGAAGGAAAAGCAGACATCAAAGTAAATATATCTTCTACAGCTCACAGTCGGTTTGTTCTTTCGGATAACTTCAAACCCGTCCTGCCTCAAAAGGAGATCCAATCTCCGGATTGACGCCAGTGATCCTCAAAGGGATCTTGGGTCAGACGAACCAGTGATGAGAGACCAGGTGCGGCTGTGAGCTGGCTGTGCCCAAAAAAGGGCCTTTGAGCATCCATTAAGTTTCCTATGAAGCAGAAGGTGTTTTGGAAGACCAAGAACACATGGTATCTCGAGTCGATGGGCCGAATCATGGCCCTGGAGAGCCCTTCGTTGGCCGTGGCTGTGTTGAGCCCCTTCGCTTCTTTAAGGCTTGTGCCATTAAGCATAACAGAAAGGTTAAGAATGTTGATGGCTCGTGAACTCCTGGTAGATATCAGATGGTTTCCATCAAGATGGGCACTGGCCAATCAGATATGGGAAATGGCATCGTGAGCTGCATTGCCTTGTCGAAGGGGGAATGCCTTTTGCATGATGACCGAGGTTATCAAACGCTGCAAGCCTCAGACCGCAACTCGAAACAATGCGATGAAAAAATAGGCGAGAAGCTGAAGAAATTAAGGAGAGTCGAGCCGTGCATTAGCCACAGCCACTGTGGCAGTGACACTCATGATCATTGATGTCATTGAGGCCGTGAACAATGCTTTTAAACTGGACGACGCGAACACTTTGTGAGCGCTGGTCTGGTAGTCAGTCTGCTGTCGATGGGTTTCCTCAAGCAAGTCGCGCAAACCTGCTGATCAGTACAGTCTCGAGCAGCGATTGCGATGAAGAAATCATGCGCTGTACCGCTGCCCCTAGGGTGCAAACTTGTTTCCCAGTGGCATGATAATTGAAGGGATACTGTGTGCTGGTAAGTGCCAGCATGATCTCCATTATTGACGGGGCGCAGGTGTTTGATGTTTCTCGTGGGAGAAAGTTGTTTTGGCGACAGCGAGGTTTTCGCGCACGACGAGGACGAGGTCCAAGCCAAGGCATCTTCTAGATGGCTGACTAAGTTCACCTGACCCCAATTCCTCTCCAAATCATTTGACGCACATCATAGATCGCCTTGTCGCCCTGCTTCCCGCGGCGCCGCCCTTTTTCGCCGATGTGTGAGAGGTGAGATGCGTGAGATGTGTATAATAATTCCCCGTCGTCTCTCACACAGATTACACAAGCCAACAACGCAAAACCCATCAACTCCTTAGGGCAACAGACAAATCTTAGACGACAATGATTTGGCGTCTTCTTTCTTCCGCATAGTGAGTCGTCCGTCATAACTTTTGAAGATATAATAATTCAATTCAATCAAATCAAGTCTTCGGCTTTTCCGCCCCAGCTCTCTTATCAGCTCGGTTGCAACCTTGCCGTCGGCCAACTGGTCTTACTGTACTTTACCCTTCCCCTTCGCACTCCGGTCCAAGATATCATCAGCACATCAGCATATCAGCACACATCAGCAACAACAAATCCACCAGAATGACAATCCCTTCTTTGTCAAGCTCTTTTATCTTCAAGGTATCAATTAGAGCTCAATTGACACCTGCCTCATCGGGCAAACACACCACAGAACCCTTTTACACATCGATTTTCCCTTCCGTCTCTCCTTTCCTTCCTTGCATCTCCTCCCCGAAGGTCGATAGGCTGATGCATAGCACGAAACCCACTGCTGGGAAGTAGCATGCAGTCTCAGCATCGTAGATATGCAACAACAAAACTCTCCATTGGGCGGTAAAAGAGCACCCTGGATGGCGCCTATCTGTGCTATCTACTCGGATAACTGTCAATTAATTGACCATTCGATGTCGCTCCAGCGTAAATGATATGAACCTGGGATACTTCCCGACGTCATACCGACCCCGCGACCGTTGTAACGGGGTCATTTTTGAACGCCGCGCCCGTGAATTAAAGCTGTTTAAGTAGATGATCTCTTATCCGCTTGCATGTTGTTTTTTCGATCTCTTGGTTCTTTTGTCTTGGTTCTCTTGTCTTGCTTGTTTTTCAATTGGCAACCTTGGCCTTTCTTGGGATATTTTGAAAAGATATTCTAGGGCTATCAATTGCACCGAGAAATTCCCTCGTAGATCCAACACAATGGCAGACATTGAAAAGCCAACAGAGGTGACGCCTGCGGATATGGAGAAGAACCCAGACGCGCTTCAATATGTGAAATCCAACGTCCCTGGGGCCAAGGTGGCGGAGAACGGTTCCATTGATATCATGTTCAAGCATGCCGATAAAAACGATGCTGATGAGGCTATGAAGGCCTTCTTGGGTCATGAGGGAGAGGTCATGGAGATCACGCCAGAAATGGAGCGAAAGCTATTGCGAAAGATTGACATGAATCTCATGCCCGTACGCTTAGAACCGTTGATTATTGTCGAAGCAATTAAGGCTGACCCCCTCATCAGATGTTGTGCGTAGTTTACGGTCTAAATTACCTCGACAAGACTACACTTTCGTATGCCAGTATTATGGGCATCAAAACTGCAATCCACCTCACAGGCGACAACTATCAATGGTTGGGCAGCATGTTTTACATTGGTTACTTGTTTTGGGAATACCCGACGAACCGACTGCTACAACGTTTACCCCTCGCCAAATATTCTTCCATCTGTATTATATTGTGGGGTCTTACACTGTGCTGTATGGCAGCAACCAAGAATTTCGCTGGTGCAGTGGCCGTTCGTTTCCTCCTCGGTGTCTTCGAAGCGGCAGTCAGCCCCGGATTTGCCCTGTTCACCTCGCAATGGTATACACGAAAGGAGCAGGGTTTGCGCATAGGAATATGGTTCTCTTTCAACGGATTTGCACAGATATTTGGAGGTCTTGTTGCATACGGGATCTCTGTTGGAGTTAAGAAACACGGTGCCGCTATCGTATCATGGAAAATCGTATTTTTGGCTATTGGACTGGTCACGGCTGCTGTGGGATGCATCTTCCTTTACTTCATGCCTGATAATCAGTTGAACGCGAGGTTCTTGAGCCCACTTGAGAGATTGATGGCTGTTGAGCGGATCAGAAAGAACCAACAGGGTGTCGGCAACAAGCATTTTAAGTGGTATCAACTTAAGGAAGCTTTACTTGATCCTATGACCTGGGCTATTTTCTTCTATGCTCTCGTAGCAGACATTCCCAATGGTAAGCAAGCCACCCACTCTACTTTCATCCCACCCAATGCTTACAAAAAAACAGGTGGAATCTCCAACTTTTTCTCCCAACTCATTGTCTCCTTCGGCTACACAGCAGACGAATCCCTCCTCTACGGCACCCCCGGCGGTGCCGTCGAAGTCGTGACTCTCATAGCTTGCGGCTACCTAGGCGACAAACTCAACAACCGAATCCTAGTCTCAATGTCCGGTCTCATCATCTCCATCATCGGCATGCTCCTCATCGTCTGCCTACCACTAAGCTCCAATTCCGGCCGACTAGCAGGCTACTACCTAACCCAAGCATCACCCACGCCCTTCGTCGCACTACTCTCGCTGATCGCCTCCAACGTAGCAGGCTACACCAAGAAAACAACAGTAGCAGCTGTCTACCTAATGGGCTACTGTATCGGTAATATAATCGGACCTCAAACATTCCGTCCTCAGGACGCTCCTAGATACACACCGGCTGAGATTGTCATCATCATCGTTTGTTGGGGCGTCTGTCTTGTCGATCTGGCTTTTATCTATTGGTACTACTATAGACGGCAGAATAGGAAGAATGAGAGGATTAGAGCGGCACCTGGGTATGTAAAGTTGGAGAATCAGGAATTTTATGATTTGACTGATAAGGAGAATCATGAGTTTGTTTATACCTTGTAATGTAATGTGGCTGAAGAGATTGTCTTCTTATTTTGTATAGTATATATATAAATTATTAAGAATGAAAAGTTGAATATACTTTACAGCCAAACGCAATGTTCAGGTGCCGTAGTCGCTGAATTAAGCAGGTTTGGTCGCTGTTTTATGCGACGAATGTCCCAACCTAAGGATCCACAAAGGATTAAAAAGCCTATTCTAAAAAATTGGAAATTAATTATATATTGAAATACTATTCTCGGGTTCATTCAGTGTACCGCGTTGCCTATTCTCAAACCTCCTCATATTTGGCCCTATTGCACGTAACTCTACTATTTAATCTCAGACCCTCATGATAAGTTGTTAACAAAGTAATGTAATACGTACAACTCTTAATGCTCTTATTTATAACAATTAGCTATCAATCAGGGTTTAAAATCACTATTACACTATAGCAAGGAGATTCTAAACAAAGTAAATGACACAAGTAGGTGAGGGGAAGCATAATTTGAGTACAACAATCCTGCTCTGTACTATTTATCCTGTGGAAGCTGCCTCTAATACCTGTGCAATGATATAAAAACCTTTCAACTTAGCCATCTCAAGTGCTGTTGTTCTTTTGCTCCCATGGTCCTGCAAACACCCCATACTAGTCGAAGCACCATATCGCAGCAAAACCAACACCGTTGGCATTGATTCCTTGTCCACCGCATAATGTAGCGGGGTCCAATGCCGATGATCCACTGCATTAACATCTGCTCCATTCTCTAGCAATAATTCTGCCAGGTTTCCATGTTTATACATGCATGCCAGATGCAAAGGAGTCCTGCCAGTGAAATTTTGGGCATTGACATTTGTCTGACTCTTCAGCAGCCGCAATACCACTTTTTTATTCCAGTTAATAACACCCGTCTTCGTCTTCAATTCGTCATCCCAATTTATCTGTTCAAGCTTTTGCCTCTGGATGTACCCCGCCGAAATTGCTGCATGAAGGGCTGTGTCGCCATTGTTGTCTATTGCCTCAATATCCACACCATTGTTTATCAATATTACCATGACCGAATCTTCATTGTAAATTGCCGATTTGTGAACGGCTGTTTGGCCAGCGTAATTCTTTGCCTTGATGTCTGCTCCATTTTCAAGCAGGAGTCGAAGGGCGAACCCGGGGTCACATAAAGATGCCGAGTCTTCATCGTAAATTTCCTCGAACTGAACGGTCTTGTTACACGTCATACGTAGTGTGTAGTGCGACCAAGGCTGCAGAGCTTGGCTGGGCTCGCATGAAGAGACCCTATATGGTATACGTGTTCCGTTGCCATCAAAATAAAACATCCCTATGCCGTCAGACGCGCACGGAATTTTAAGTATTGGAGTCTCTCCAGAGGCGTCGCGCCCTTCAATATCGGCTCCCTTGTCCAGCAGGAACTTTATGACTTCTGTGTTGCAATTGACGGCTGCTAAGTGGAGGGCTGATAAACCAGCTATGGCGTAACCGTCCGTTTTCGCGTTGATATCAGCACCTTCTTCGAGTAAGAACTGCAATGCCTTCATGTCTCCCCTTTTCGCTGCATATAATAAGCCTTTATTGATGTTCTGCCGCTCCCAAGACTCTTTCATTTTTCGAAGTGCCTGTGTTGAGACATTCCCAATAGCGCCCGAGATTTGGAATGTTCCAAACTTGTAGGAAGACCCCCTTGCTAGCAAAACTTCTACAGCTTCCCAGTTGCACTTTCCAAGGGATATTTTCATGGCTTCATTTGCGTAATAAAGCTTTGAACTTTCTTTAAATGCGTTGGCTCCTTGGTCCAGTAGCAGCTTCATCATTTCGACATTACATTTCCATGCTGCAACTTCGATTACTGACATACCAGATTTGTTCTCGGCATCGATCGGGATTTTGAAAGTGAGCAACTCCCTGACCATAGCGAGATCTCCTTTTTGAACAGCCTCGAGTAGATGGTCTTTCCGACGAAAGACACCATAGCGTACTCGGCGCAGAGAAGCACTCAATCCGCCGGTTTTGATCATGCTGAATACTCTGGCCTCGGAAGTTGAATCAGTCTGTTCAACTGAGGCTGAGAATGGTACTATGGTTCCATTATGAGGGGCTATAGCTTCATGCAAGTGGTTCTCTGGCAAGGCTGACAATGGTACCATGGATCCGTTACCAGTGGCTTCAGCTTCAGGCAAGTGGTTCTCTGGCGAGGCTGACAATAGTACCATAGATCCATTACCAGTGGCTTCAGCTTCAGGCAAGTAGTTTTCTGGCCGAAGCCTTCCTGCTTCAATGGCGTTTAAAATCCATTTGCTGATGAATTCTCGTTGTTCTACCAAGATACTCGAAGATAAGCCAGTGTTCTCAAGCTCCCTCCGTACCAGTGTCCAGCTCTCTTCGTCGTGCATATGTGTAGGCTGGAATAAGACTGATACATAAGTAGAAGCGATGGATGCTGCTGCCTCGCCAGATTCAATCTCCTCAACGAGATCATTGAGCTTCTCAACTAAGTGATTCATTGAGCCACTGAAAATGGTCAGCAGGTAACTTCACTCGAGATGAGGAAATATGGATGCTGTACTCGGACAAGGTTTGGTTTAAGTTAGTTACCATCAATGTAGTTGACTGTAGTCGTTTTTCAATCTCGGTAAAGTTACTCGACTCAAATCCCATTCGACTCCATGATGTTTGGCTGTGTGGTTTGGCAATGCCTTGAACTTGTCAGCGGCAAGTTGCAGATCCTGAAGAGCTTCCAAGCAGCTACCAGATATCAAACCGATCTGGCCGCCGAGGTCTTTTGAAAAGGTATCCCCTTCCAGTATATCGTGAGTCATTCGAAGAGCAGTGTGAAGAGATGAAACGCTGGTTGCAACTCGAGCGAATTCTGGTGACGATGAGGATTGGACGCATGACCGATATACTGCATATGCCAAATCGGGTACCTCGCCGATATCTAGTTGATCACAGTCAGCTCTAGATTAGAGATGGGCAAGATCTGTTTTACTGATTGTCATAGGGATAGAAACATTTGCCTGAAATGACGGCACGCTTTCAAGGAGCTTGCTTCCAAGATCTGTTCCTCCTTGCCGTACCTGAGAAAACGCTGTACAGCATGTCAGATATTGCATAAAATACTCGGAATGGCCCTCGTCTTATTAGGAAGTGAGAAAGGGGAAGAAAAAGTAGCATTTGTGCAGTGTACTGATTTGAGACTTGTCTGTCTAACCAACATTCCCAAATCTCAAGATCTCCATCTCCTTACCTTGTGCCTTGTCCTCTCGAGGAGATCCAACAAGCGCGTCAGTACATAACATTTGCAAATTTCGCTCCACCTTTCTGTAATTATCTAGATCAACTGAAACCGACGGGTCAAAGCGACACATGTTGCGGTGATCAGCATTGATTCGAACCTGGGTTTCTCTATTTCCGGGCAGATTCATAACGGCAGATTCGAACGAGACAATCTGGGAATCCAACATTAGTAGGTAGCCTCACTCAATGTAGTTTTAGCGAAGATGGCAAGACATACATCTCCAACACCCTCGTAGCATGATACAATTTTGTATGCCTCAAGTTGGTGCCTAAAAGCCTCCCTTAGAAAGTCACTGAACAGCGAGCCACGCTCAAGGGTCTCAATTAGGTTTGGATATTGAATTCCGGGAAGAGACCGCGCAATCTTCGAGCAAGCCATTCCTAGCCTAGTTTCAGGACTATGTCCGGGCCCAGTATGAGGAGTGCCAAAGAACATCAGGCCGTAGCTTCGAATAGTCAGCTCAAATTTATGGAATGATATTCTCAGTCTGACTGAAAGTCACTCACGTCGAGGTCTGGATGCATCTGTATTTTTCGTTTGCCCACGCATTTACCAAGACCTGCATGATCTTTCAGCTCTCCACGCAGATAAATTAGAGTTAACGAACTTGTTTAATCAGCAACCCTCCTAGACTGTGACCGATAAGTATAATGGGAATATCTTGACCCTGATACAGTCAGTTTTCTCCTTAACTATGAATTGATCGCGAGGCCGACTTTTGGCCACCGAGCCCCATAAATCTCGTCGAGTAATTGATTTGCCTCTTGAACAAACGTATCCTTTCCAGCTCCGAAAACTGGACTTGAATTGTACTCATAAAGATGTATGCGTGCATTCGGCTGGACTTTAGGAAAGGTATCTTTTAGCCAGAGGTGCCCAGTCTCGTCCTGGGGCTTTTGCCACGTGTTGAAAGCGTGGCGGCTATTGTTGAATGGATTCAGACCATGAACGGCCACTATGCTGACATTTGTTCAGTTATAATGTTCTATACCCAAGAGCAAATAGAACACTGAGCATACTCTATTGCCGGAGTTCCTTGTCCATCTAGGCCGGTGCCGGATGCTAGTATTCTCAAAGCCTAAACCATGCCAAGACCAGTTAGTGAATAATTTTGGAATTAGATACTGAGTTTGACGATATGTTCAGACGAGAGAGCAAGCTCAATCTATCCGTATTCGTACTATGCTTTTTCCGGACGAGGGACCATGAATAAACGAAAAGTGACTTACCATGTTATGGATCAACCAGTCGCAGTAAAGTTAGGGAAACGCAAAGCAAAAACGCGAAGCAAGACAAATTGAAGGATTATGACGAAGCATTGGGTTTTCTCTCAACGCAGATGGTGAGTGAGCCGGTGGAAATGTAGTATAGATATCCTCGGAGTCATACCCTGTGCGGAGGTCGCGACCAAAAGTTCTGCATCTACCAGGGTTTGATGCTACGCACGGGCACTTTACCAGCAGCAGAGTTGGCATACAGTAGCAGCCAAAAGGCGTTACTGTACTCTCCCCCCCTTGAATAAATGTTATACGGTAGGCCGATGGGTCGGGGCTATGAAGGGTATACTCTGTACTCTGAGTGGTTAGAAGCCCCTGAGGAGCTCTTGCTTGCCTCGTTGCACAGGCCAGAACTTGGTCTGTTGTAATTTCTAGGGGGTATGTAGAAGATTCGATAGGCCTGGTAGAGGCTGGTAGACCACAAGTGCACCTATACCTATTTGCTAGACACCCTGGACAGCTCCGCCCACCCGCCCACTGAATAGCATTTATTTAGGGGGGGGAGAGTATAGCTGCAGGGTCGCATAGGAACTACAGGCTCTAAATACAATCACAAACATTGCTGAAGATAATCTCACTTCAGGCTGTCAAGTCCCGAAGTGCACTCTAACAGACCTATGTAATATCCCCCACCACCCCCCTAAACAATTTTAAGTGCAGACTTGTAGGACTGAGTAGCAATAAGGGGGCGTCTGCCAATAGGATAATAAGCATGACCTCCACCAAAGAATCCTCAAGCTTCCTAGTCGCGCACCCCCTTGCCGCTACACAGACTCAAGAAGTCTCCACTGCAAACCTGTGGCCGCGACCTTCGGAAGTCAGCAATGGCAGATTCACCTCCCCGTTTCCGTCTAGCGCCCTGCTGTCTCCAAACAATCACTTGTCTCAGCCACTGCAGCCTGCCATCCTCGGATGTCACTGTTGCAATAGCCCATTACCCACCCAGACTACAACACAAATCATTGGTTGAGAATATTATTCGCGGTCGCTAGTTTCCTGCATTTGGCCTTTAATTTATATATTAAACCTGGTTACACCTTTTGAAACAAACAAACAAATATATAAGCGAGTTAAAGAAACTTAAGCTTTATTTAGCTTTAACTAGTGCTTTAGGTACTAGTACTATAATTTAGTTTAAATTATTATAATTATTAAAAGTAGTAACTAAGTAAATAAGATGTTATCTCTAAAATAGATATACTAAACTTAAAGAAATAGTATACTTAAATCTAGATTACTTAATTTAAAGTTAATATAGTATACTACTAAGTAGATTACTTTATTAAATAAATTACTTTTTACTACTTTATAACTTTAAAATATAATAAAACTACTATAATATACTAAATTAATTAAAACTACTTAAAATTTAATAAACTAAATATATTTATAGCTTTTTAATAAGTTTATATATTATAACTAGTTTTTTTATAAATATTATAATACTATTTAATTAATTATTTTTTATCTTTTCTACTTTTCTTTAAGTACTTAATATATTAAATCTACTTCTTTATATTCTTCTAAGCTAATTTATTTTATATATTCTTTATATTAAGTATATCTTCTTCTTAGATATAAGTTTTTTTAGCCTTCTAGTATTTACTAAGAGCTTTATTTATTATTTAAAGTATATAAACCTTAGTTAATAAAAAGGTTACCTTATAAGTTAATTACTTTATATCTTTTATTAATAAAGTAATTATCTAGAAAATAAGTATTAGTAAGCTTCTTTAGTAATAAGTAATATAATCCTTAATAAGAGTTAATTATAAAAGAGCTTTAATAAGGTTATAAAGCGTCTAAGAAACCTAAGAAGTAGTGTTAGTAGAAGGGGGTTTAATAGATATAAAAATTTATAACTTAATATTAAGTTTTAAAATTATAATCTAAGGTTCTAGAGGTACTAAACTAGCTCTACGAAATTTAGATCTAGTATTTTAAGTTATAATTAACTTATTATAGATAGTATAAAAAGCTAAAAAGAACTTAACCTTAGTAATATAGTTTATATAAGCTTTAATAAAAGTTTTAATTTTATACTTATATATATACTTAAAAATACTAAAATATTTAATATTAAGTAACTAAGTTAGATAAAATAAATAGAAAGGTAAATAAAGAGTAATAATATTATTAGCTTTATAATACTTTTAAAATACTATTAATTTATAACTTTTATACTTATCTAGAACTAATATTTAATATAGTTCTTTTATATAACTATAAGTATACTTATTAAAGTGTTTTAGTTATTTTAAGCTTATCTTATTATTAGTTTATCTATTACTAGTTAGTTTAATAACTTAGTTATAAGAAAGATTACCCTTAGTATATTAACTAGTAAAGTAATTTTTCTTTTAAACTACTAAGAATAAAAGAATACTTAAACCTTCTTTATTAATATAGATAAATTACTATAGCTTATTCTCGATTACTTAGCTAAATAACCTTATTTCTATTATATTAATTAGTATATATAATAACTATTTTAATATAAATAATATCTATTATAAAACTAGTTTTATTAAAGTTATAGAAATTATAGTTCTAGATTTTATATTTTATTTATATATTTTCTACTAATTAAAACTATATACTAATTAGCTTAGAATCTTTATAGAGGGCTTTTTAAAAGTTATAGATATAATTAAAATATATCTTTAACTTTAATTATTATTATATAAATTATTATACCTAGTTCTTTCTAATATATTATTCTTATTATAACTTAAGTATATAATTTATTATATTTTTAATATTAACTAACTAAGATATAAATCCTCTTATATTTAAATTAAGTATATATTAAATAATTACTTCTTCTTTTACTTTAGTTAACTTATAATAATTAACTTTAATTTTATAGTAAGAGGTTTAACTAGTTATTTTAGCGGAAAGTATAGTATATAGTACTTTGTAAAGTTTTATAGTAAATTAACAACTAATTTTTTTAAATAATTAAATAACCTTAATAATTAAAATAATTTATACTTCTTAGGTTTAAAATTCTATTAGTAGTTGTTAAGAAAACATATATTAAAGTTAATAGATAGTAAAGTTAGGAAAAGTAATCTACTTAGTAGAGTAATCTACTTAGTAGTATACTATATTAAATATAAAGTAAGTATAAATTTATTTATTTATTTATTTATTTATTTCTTTATTTAGTTTATCTTTTATACTTAAATCTCTACTTCTTCTCTTTAAATAAATACTTTAAATACTTAATATTATAATATTAATATTAAACTATTTTATTTTTTAGTTATTTTATTTTATTAATATATTATATTTAATTAAAAAATATAAGTACTAAAACTAAATTTAATTTAAAATAACTTAATTAAGTATTTTATTTTTAGTACTATAAAAACTATATTCTTTAGTTAGTAGAAATTAATATCTATAATTAATAAACTTAAATTAAGTATTTATATAATATTTAACTAGTTATTTATTAAGTAGTTAATAAAAAGATTAATTATATTAGTATTATTAATTTTATTTATTAGAGAGTAAGTAAGTAACTAATAATAAAATAAAAGTTATAAAGAATTTAACTTAACTTTTTTATTTAATAAAGTATAATTATATATATTAAAAATACTAACTTATTTTAAAAGATAAATAATTTACTTTACTTATTTTTTAACTTTATAAATCTTTAAAACTAAAAAGTATTAATATAAAATATAAATAAATATAAATATTTTTTCTAAAGGTTTTTTAGTTAAATATTATATAATAAAAATCGAGATTTAAATAAAAGAATATATATAAGAAGGCTTATATTAGTATAATTTATATACTAAATAGTAGATTATTAACTTTTAAAACTAAGTAAACTAAGAAATATATATTATATATTATTAGTATACTTTTTATTTTAGTAATTAAGCTTATTTCTTTTTAAACTACTAGTTTTTTAGTAATTATATATAAATAAAAAGTAATAAGTTACTTTAATTAAGTTTAGTTTTATTAAAATAAGTATCTTTAATTTATTAGTTAATAGTAAAATTAATATTTAAATATTAATATTTTAATACTAAGGTAACTTTAAATAGTTTAAATAATAGTTTAATTTATAAATTACTATTTAACTATATTAAGCTATTTAATATTAATTTTATTTATTTTAGTATTTATTATTCTCTTATATTTTATTTTTTACTTATTTTAATCTTTTAGTTTTTTAATTTATTTTATTACTTTTTATTTAATATAATTTATATTAATAAGTTAAACTAATATAATATAAACCTTAGTTTTTTTTATAAAGGTATTTACTAAGTTAGTAATATTATTAATTTATTTAACTTTTATAATTTTATACTACTTATAAACTTATTATAAGTATATTATATTTACTATTAACTTCTTTTCTTATATAGTACTAAATTTAACTAAGTAGTTAAATAAGAATTTTAAGTTAGTATATATAGTTAATAAAGTTATAATAGAGAGAATCTTATTAATAATTACTTTTAAAACTACTATAATATTAAATTTATAGGTTATTTTATAAAGTTTTATAGTTAAAATAATTTTTTATAATTCTTTTATACTTAGTTAAAAACTAATATAATATATTAATCTTTTTTATACTATTTATAAGAACTATTATATATTTAATTTATAATAAAAGATTTATATTATTAGTAAAAAAAGTATCTATAAAAGTAATTAATTTAAAAAAATTCTTATTTAATTTAATAAACTTAAAACCTTTAATAAAGTTTTTAAGTTATTATTTTAAATATTAGTTTAAAGCTTTAATATTAATTTCCTTAAGTTTTTATTACCTAGGTTATTAAAGAATAGTAAAGTTTAGTATACTTACTAAATAAGTAGTTAGTAATATAAACTACTTTATATAGTTTATATAATAGTAAAAAAAAAAAGAAAATAAAGTATAAAACTCTTTTACTTTACTTTTAATAGTTAATAATATTAATAAATAACTAAATACTTTATAATTTTTTACTATAAAGATATTTCTAAGTAAAGTTATACTTAAAAAGGAACTATTTACTAATAGGTTATAAGTATTAATTTACTAAGTTTAGTTAGTATATATTATACTTAGTATAAAATATTAATATAAAAGATACTTTAGTAAAATAAGTTAGTATAATAATAATTAAATACTATAGATTAAATAGAATTTTTACCTCTAGTAATAAAGTTAAGTAAAATATATTAAAAACTATAAACTAAGTAAATATAACTTAGATATTATAGAAATAACTATAGAATAGCTTAGTATATAAATTTTTAAACTTTAATACTTTTAGTAAAAAAAGCTATAATACTTTTTTTTATACTATACTTTAAAACTATAATTATAAAGCTTAATTATCTTTCTTTTTATTAAAAACTAAATATATATAAAATAATAGAATATAAAGAATCCTTAAAGATTTTAATTTTAATAACTATTAGTTATAAAGTATAGAAAAGATAAAATAAAATTAAACTAAGAAGGAAAAGAATCTTTTATATCTATTAGTAGATATTAAAAGAATATATATAAATTATATTAGTTAAAGTACTATAAAAGAAAATAGAAAAGTTAAATATTATAGATATAAAAATAACTAAAAGTACTTAAATTTAAGTTAATATTAAAAGTAAAGAGAAATATATTAAAGATAAAGCTAGTATACTAATATACTTCTTTTAATTATTAAGTAAAGATAATTAAGCTTTTTAAAATAAATATAAAAAGGTAAAGAACTTATAGAAATATTTATTTAAAAAGTATTTTTAAATTAATATTATAACTATTAATAAATATATAAATAAAATTTAAACCTTTAAAATAAGTATATTCTTTAAAGAAGAAAATAATATAATTTAAGATATATAAAAAAAGTTAAAGAAATATAAATATAAGTTAAAAGCTATAAATAAAATAACTAAAGTAACTTATTTTAACTTTATACTTTTTTTTATTTTAATATATATATTATTATTATTTTATTAAATAATAGTTAATACTTTTAATATTTAAACTTAACTATTAATTAATAATAAGATTAAGTACTTATAAACTAAAAAAATTAAACTTTAAGATACTATAGAATAATAAGAATATATTACTTAATAGAAATTAAAAAGTATAAGTAAATATATTTTTTTATATAAAAGAAGATCTTTTAATACTAATAATTTTAGCTTTAAAGAAAAAAGAAATTATTATTTATATTAAAAGAAAAAGTATTTTCTAAAATATTATTTATATCTTTTACTTACTTAAAATTTTATTACTTAAACTATAGAAATAAGTAAATAACTTATATTATAAGCTTAGTAGTTAAAGAAAAACTATTTATTAAGTAAAATATCTTTTTAAGATAAGAGAAAAGTATATAAAAAAAGAACTTTTATTATTAATTTATATAAAATAAATTTAAAGTATAAATTATAACTTACTTTAGATAATTCTAAGAATAAAATTAAAACTATACTACTTTTAAAAAAATAAATAAGTAAGGTAACTTCTTCTTTTTAGTTAATTAATACTAATACTTTATTATATATATTTAATTAATTATATCTCTTTAAGTACTTAATCTTAATTTATTTATATTAGATTTAAGTTAAAAGGGGAAAGATAAAATTTACTTAGAAAGATATAGTTAAAATAGTATATAAGGATAGTTTATTAATATAGTTAAGAGATATTTTATTTATTTTTAGTTTTAAAGTAAATCTTTTATCTATAAAAAAAGTTTATTAAATTAATTTAAAAGGTAAATTTATAGATAAGTATATATACTTTTATAATAGAAAAGATAAAGTTATTATTACTTTTATAAGAAATAAACTTTATATTATTAAGTATATAAATAAAAGTTATTAAAATAAAAATAAAGTTTTTATTATATAAAATACTAAAGAATTAAATAATAAAATAATAAAACTTAATATTATTAAAGATAAAAAATTTAATATATTAAGCTCTAAAGTAAATATTATAACTTTTAAGTTAACTTTAAAGTAGAAAGAAAGATATAAGTTTATATATTAAAAATTTAATTACTTTAGTTTAAATAAGATAAAGAACTTTTATAAAGTTATAACTTTAATAAAATTAATTAAAGTTTTAATTAAAAATTTTTTTTATAAAGTTTACTTAGTTATAAAGATAATAAACTTAACTTTAAAAATACTTAGTAATTATTAAGTTAAAAGATTAATATTAATTTAATTTAATATAACTAAACTTTTTTTATTTATATTAAAAAAGAATAAATAGTTTTTTTTAATTATTAATAACTATATAAAAATAAATTAAATTATTTATTTTAAATAAAAAAGTAATATATAAAAGAAATTAATTACTTAGAAAAAGAATATAAAATATAATATTTAAGATAAAGTACTAATTACTAAATTTAATAATATATTTAAATTAATTAAGATAGTAAAAGATTAAAGAGAGAATAGAAATATAGTTAAGTTATAGATAACTATTATTATATTATTATACTAAAATAAAGTAATTAAAAGAAATATTAAAATAACTAAGATTAATATAAGGGTTATACTTAAAGAAGTAAGCTTACTTATTAAATTCTAAGATAAAGTAATAGAATATAATACTTATATTTAAAATTTAACTAATACTAGATTAGTTATTAATAGTAGTATTATTAGTTTATATAAAGTATTTATAAGTAAAATACTAAGGATTAAAGTATTATTTTTATATTAACCTAAAGATAATACTAGTAACTTAAAGATATAATAAACTAGTTAATACTAGTAGAGTTAAAGTTTTTTATAGAAATTAAAGAAATAATAACTAAGTACTTTAAAGTTTACTTTTTAAAGTTAAATTATACTTATAAAGTAAATAAGTTAATTATTTTTAAAAAAGTTAGAGAAGATACTATAAATCTTAAAATAAGAAATAATTTATAAAAAACTTAAAATAAACTTTCTATTAAGAAACTAAACTAAGAAAGGCTAAAGGGATCTACTTAGAAAGTTTAAATATTATTATAAGTAATACTAGAAAATTAATTAACTTTAGAAAAGAAGTTTTATCCTTAGGTTATAATACTATCTTTTATTCTACTAAAAAATATATTTATTTTTAATAAAAATAATTAATCTATCTATAATAAAGTAAAACTATAGACTAATACTAATTTTATCTAAGATTAATCTTTAATTCTAGATATTTAAGATTTAAAATAAAAGAATTTTAAATCTATAATAATAGAAGAACTATTTAAGCTAAAATTTAGTATTACTTAATAATTATCTTTTAAAGAAGAAAGTTAAAATATAACTAATTTCTCTAAAGTACTTTACTAGAGGAGAAAAGTATAAAAGAAAATAAAACTTAAATATAAATAATAAAAGATTTAAAAAGATTATTAAAGCTATAATAGTATAACTTAAGTAGTATTTAATTAATAAAGAATTTAAATATTTAAAATATACTTTTTCTACTATAGTAGTAGCTAGAATTTAGATCCCCTAGATATATAAGTAAGCTATAAATAATCTTAAATATAGTAAGTAATAAAAAGAAGTAGTTCTTAAAGAAATTTTTTTACTACTTAAAAACTATATTTAGAAAGAAATAGTTTTACTAAAAGAAGCTAATTTAGTATTATTAAAATAAGTTTTTTATTAAAAATAAAACTTAATAAATTAATTAAAAAGTTTAAAATTAAGCTAGTTATAAAGGAGTTTATTTAAAAGTAGAGAAAAGATTTTAATTAAACTTTTATACTAATTATTAAAATAGATACTCTTTAAATCTTTCTTACTATAGTTACTATTAAAAACTTTAAATATAAGTATTTTAATATTAAGAATATATTTATAAAGTTTAATTTAAAGAAAGCTATTTTTATAAAACTATCTTTAAGATTTAAAACTAGTAAAGGTTATATTTTTAAAATACTAAAGAGCTTTTATAAACTTAAATAAGCTATAAGAAACTAAAATTAACTTATATAGTTTAAACTCTTAAAGTAAAGATTTAAGTAAAGTTTTATTAATTCTTATCTATTTATTTTATAATAATAAAGGTATTACTTTACTAGTTTATATTAATAATATTACTATAGCTATAAAGATTACTTAAGTATTAGATTAGTTCTTTTTTACTTTATCTAAGAGATTTAATACTAAGAACCTAGGGGAGATTAAAAAAATCCTTAATATAAAAATTATTAAAGATAAAAAGAATAAAATAATCTTCTTTAATTAAGAATAATACTTAAAGTATTAGTAAATAGTTTCTTTTTAAGTATAACTCTACCTAGAGATATTTTTATAGTAAGAAGTTATAAAGTATTTAGTTATTTATTAATATTACTAACTATTAAAAGTATAGGAACTATATTACAGAACTATTACTATTCTGTAGTAACCTTGCTAAGCAAAGGGGGTATATTACAAAGAACTTACTTAAGTCCTTCGATGTTAACTATACAACTTATTATTATATAAACAATTAAACCTGTTACTACTTATATTCCTAGGAATATTATACCCTATAATCCTAACACTAATTAGTAGTTGAACTTTATAGTTTAGCTACAGAACAGTAAGGTATTATAGAAGAGACTAAACTACAGAATTATTAGGACGCCTATTCTAATCAAATAACTTTTATAGTAAGGTACTAAGAAGACTTAAAGGAATACTTAATCTATCTTAATTAAGACTGGTAAGGTAGCATCTAATTACGCTAAACAAATTCTTTTCTACAAAGGTTAGAGAATGTTTAAGAGTATAGGAGTATATATACTATAGGAATACTAATCTATAACAAAGAGAAGGTTATTATTATTTTAAACAACAATACTATAAACCTACATTTATTTCTATAAAATATAAACCTTATTTATTAAAATAAAACTACAAATTTTTTTAATATTTTTATTCTACAGAAACTATGCCTTAATTACTATATAATCTAATACTAATCTTTAATCCTATAGACAAAGATATAAAGGATAACAAAGTAGCTATCGATAACTATATTAGATAGTACATTAATTACTACAACAATAATAGGATAATAGATTTTATATTATAGGAGGTATTTTAGAAAGATTTTAAAGGATAGATAACAGAAATTTTTATAAAGGTAGACTTTAAACTATAGTAAGATCTACAGAACTTTCTACAAAGCTATAGTTACTATATAAAGATAAAGAAGGACTTTTTGATTTTATAAGTATTATATAAAACGCTCTAGAAGAAGGAATAACATCTATAGATAGAGGAAGAAATTAGATATTAGATTAGAAATATAATACTATTTCGATTTATAGTAGAATCTAGTAAACGTAGATAAACCCTAAAACCTTATCTATCTAGAGGGGGATTGTAAACTCCCTGAAAATAGATAAACTACAGAAGGTATAGAATAACAGTATCCTATAGAAGATACAGAAGAAGGGAACGATAGCTAAAAGTAAGAAAAGTAGGACTATAAAGAAAGGACCTAATTACCTCTAGAACTAGTATACCCTTAAGAATAAGACCTAAGGAGTTTAAATCCCGTAAAACTACTTACAGATATAATAAAGATTTATACAGATAATAAAAGGAAGTACAGAGGCGAATTATATAATATCCTTAACGTTAAGCTACAAATCTTCTTTAACTACTATACTAAGGTCGGACTTTAGGAAAGTTACTATAAGACTGCTTTCTTGATTATACTTAAGGACTAAGTAAGTTTGTATTACTACAATAAGATTTCAGGGAATTGGTATAATTTCTGTATAATAGTCGAAAAGATTAAAGTATATTTTAAAACTAAGGAGAACTGCTAATTATACCTTATAGAATAGAGGGAAACTATACTCTAGAAAATCTTTAATTAAAACCTAGATAAATTAAAGTTATAATATCTTTAGTTACTTTTCGATAAGCTCTAGAAAGTCTAGAAAGGATTAACTAAGGAATACTATAATAATAAAACTTTATAAGATTAAATAATTAATATATATAGAAGTATAAAAGATTATAAATATACTTTATTTAAGCTTATATCAACCTATAAAGAATTATATATTAATCTATAGAATACAATTAGAACCGTTATAAGACACTAAGAATTAGGACAATACTTATAGAAGACTAATTCTACGGAACAATTAAAACATCTAGAAAGTAACTAGTACTAGATAGACAGAATATATAGAAGGAGATATAAAACCTAGAGAGGAGGATTTTATAATAACAGAAGACAAAATTATAGAAGAGACTATTAAGCTTTAAGAAGGGGAAGTTTTTAAGATAAATTTCGAAGATATAGAAACTGTTCTCGATTCTACAAAAACTGTTAAAAGAAATACTACATCTATAGAAAACTAGGATATTAGTTAATAAAACATACTCTAGAGGAACGTTAACAAGCCTATATAAAGTTTAAAAGGTAAGGATAGTATCCTACAGAAGAGGAACTAATATTAGGTAATTACTAGTTCTTTCTCTCGGAATATAAAGGACTTAAAGGATTTCTAGAAACTATAGAGGATAAGGAATAAAGAGAGGTTAACTAGTTCTTTACAGACCTTAAGGATAAAGAGGAAAATAATATAGAAGGAGATTTCTACAAAAACTAGTTTACTAAACTTAAAGAAATTAATAGACTATAAATAATTTTAATTCTTAATAATTAATTATTTTTTTATATTATTACAAAAGTTAATCTATTCTATAAAATACTACAGAAAAATCTAGAACCTACTTTACTCTTTACATTTAAAGATAGATACTCTATAGATAATTTTTAAGGTATTATTCTAGATACTAGAGCTATAGGTGTTTCTATAGGAGGTTACTAATAGTTTCTAGTACTTTAAAAGCTTGATTCTACGATTTAGCTTAATACAGGAACTAAAGGGAATTATAACATTTAATTTAGAAAAGAATTTATAATTTTATAAGGTACTATAGAAGTCGATACCCCTATAAGAATTATTTTATTCTAAATCGTTCCTATAAGTACTCTATTTCTATGTTATATTTAAGATATAGATAGATTATTAGTTAAGTTCGATAATCTAGAAAATATCTTAATCTAAGGAGATAAGTTAATTCCGATAGTACAAAAATAGGGACATCCTTAGATATTATAGGGCGAAAATAAGAGAGTATTAGCCTAGAATTATCTTATAGAATTAGAATTACAGCAACTATACTAGAGATTTAGCTATCCTATAGTTAGTAGATTATCACGAATTCTATAAAGGGCAAATCAAGAATTTAATATTAATATTCTATAATATCTTATAAAATACTATTACTAATATTAAATACATATAAAGTCGCCTAGAAGGTTTAAGTTTATACTTAAGGATAACTATAAGTTTAACTACTCTATAGTAATAGATATACTTTACCTTAAAGGAAAACTAGTACTATAGATTGTAGATATAGCTACTTTATTTTAAGCAGCTCGATTCCTAAAGGATATATCTATAAGGACAGCTTAGGATATTCTACGGATGTGCTAGATTAATACTTACTAAGGACCTCTAGAATATATTATTTATAATACTAGGAAGAATTTCTTATCTATAGAATTCTAATAAAATATAAAAGGACTATCTATCGAAGTTATAGAAGTCCCTATAGAATCTTACAATAGTATAGGTAAAGTTGAAAGATACTATACTCTATTATAGAGAGCCTATAAGATACTATAAGAAGAACTTAGCAAGGAAACCAACAAAGAAATAACTTTATAAATAGTAGTTAAGGTAGTAAATAACTCTATAGGACTAGATAGAATTGTACTAACTCTACTTATTTTTGGAGTATACCTATAAATAATAAATATAGATCTACTAATACTATCTGTAATAAAAAGAGCTAAAGTAATTAGGCGAGTAATAAAAGAAGTACAAAAAATTAATACTATAAAATAAATTAAGGATACTATAGCTACAAGAAATAGACTAAATATACTACCTACCCTATAATTACTAATAGGTTTAAATATACGAGTTTAGAGAGAAAAGGATAGTTAGAACAGACCCTACAAGCTACTCTCTATTAAAGGAGAGACTTATATACTTTAAATACCCTATAGACCTACAAATTTTAGGATAATAAATGTTTGCCTATATTATATAGAAGAACTAGAGGAGGTAGAAGGACTAGAATATAAAAAATATAATACTATAGAAGAAAATAATAATACTATAGAATAAATTAATAATATAACAGAACAAAACAATAATACTACAGAATATAAGGAAGCTTAAATACTAGAGGGTAATTAACTTCTAAAGTGTCGAGGACGAGGAAGACCTCTAGGATCTAAGAATAAACTAAAGAAGCTTAATACAGAATATTATTGTAGTAATAGAATACAAAGAACTTAGGAGGATAATAATATAATAGAAATAGATTATGTTTTTTTAAATAAAATTACAGAAAACCTAACAATATTTATTATAATAAAGGAGGAGGAAAGGGATAAGGAGCTATCTCTTAAACTACGGAAAGAAAATATTATTATAATACTTAGATTACCTTTTAAATAAGCTTAAATACAAGAAATTAATAGACTACTAGTACAAGAAGTTTTTAAATTTATATAATACAATTCTACGAAATATAGTGTATAGAGAATTTTCGAATTAAGACTTATTAATAAGGTTAAGGGGAAAACTACGAAAATACCTTACAAAAAGTTACAACTTATAATTCAAGTATATAATAATAAAGGTAAGGAGGTTATACTTATGTAATCTCCTATAATCTAAAGAGCAAGCTAAAGGGTTATTACTACTCTTATACCTTTACTAAGTTGATTCTACGGATTATATATTAAAACCTAGCTCTATAATATTACTTAGGTCTACATACAATTAGATACATATCTCTAAAGATTGATTCTAGCTAAACTCCCTACAGAAATAAAGCTATAATACCTACTAGGTACAATTATAGTTGTTCTACAACTATTGTACAGAATACTAGAGGCTGGAACATATTAGTAGGCAACCTACTATAAATACTATAAAGAGAAGCTATATATAATTACTTTAACCTACAACCCTTGTCTCTTAGTAACATCCTTAGAGGATAAGGATATTTTTAGAATTGTAGGAATACAAATAGACGATACTTTAATAGTTGTATTATAGAAGTTCTTACAACTTAAAGAGAAAGAACTCTAGGAAGCAAAGTTTAAAGCAAAACTAAAGGAGAAACTTACTTAAGAGAATCCGCTAATCTTTAATAAATATATTATTCGGAAAAACAGAGATACTATTAAACTACAGTAAAAGGATTAAGGCAAAAAGATCTAACTTATTAATACTACAGATATTACAGAAGATGCTATAAAATTGCAAGAAGCTTAAAGCTAATATATACAACAACAAGCCTATAGAGCCTATATTACTACAATTTATCAACTAGAAGCTACTTATAATTTAGTAGTAGTAGTATAATAATAAAAGCCTTTAGAAGACGATATTACAAAATTAAATTAAAGGCTAGCTTAGTAAATCGATAATTAAGATTGAGGAATCAACTATATTCTACTTAACCTTTCTATAGCAAAACTTTTTATATTTATAGATAGAGTATTTGTAAATAACAAGGACTTAAGTTTACAAATTAGCTATAAGATTATCTTAGCAAATAAAACTACAGAAAATAAACACTTTAAAATTAAGGGAAATCTAGTATACTAGAGCTCTACAAAGAGTAAAAGAGTTACTTATAGTATACTTGTATTTAAAATCTACGGAATAGTTAGAGGAGTTAATATAGCAATTGCTATTAACTCTACAATTAATTAAATTACAGAACAGCTTAATTTACCTTAAATTTTAGTTGTAGTATATATAGATTTATATTCTCTTTATAAATGTCTTGTTAAATTAGGGACAACTAAGGAGAAACGCCTTATAATTAATATTATAGTATTATAACAATCCTACAAAAAGAGAAAGTTATAAGAAGTTTAATAGATTATCGATAAAGATAACCTAGCTAATACTATAACTAAGTCGAAATCAAATAAGGCCTTTAAGTACTTCCTAAATATAAACTATCTTAAGGTATAGGTCGAAGGATAGGTAGATTAGAAGGAAAATAAATCTACAGACTAAATTACAAAATTTTAGAGTTATTATAGAGTTATTTTTTTTATAAAAGGGAGTTATTTTAGAAATTATTGCTTATTTTATTAAATACAGAAAACTATACTACAAAAACTAACGCCACCCTAAGAAATTTCATCCTAGAATACTATAAAAACTATTCTATAAAATACTTATTAAATCGAATTAGCCCGGAAAAGTTAGTTACTACTACTAGGTCTACTAAAAGGATTATTATTACTGTCCTCCCTACAACGTCCTTACTACTAAGTAAAGTATTTAGCCTTATTAGCTTAAAGATCTTGTAGAGCTTTGTTAATGCCTATATAAGAGGCGTAAAGTAAAGCGTTCTTATAAGATGTAAAATTTTAAAGTCCCTCCTTGTAAGGATTACTAGATCTACTATCCTCTTTAGGAAGAGAAGTATAAGATAAGTATTCTTTATAGGAAGGCTTGTAAGCTTTAGGATAGTATATAGGTTAGATACAGTTAATATTACGCTCTAAAACTTATCTAGGACAGCTAATAAGAGAGATATTTTAATATACTTAAAGGCTAGGAGATCGTAATTGTGCCTAAGCAATCTAAAAACTCTTAGTAGGAGAAGTAGGATTGCTACAAGGAGATCCGAAATCTAGATTTATTGTAAGAGGAGATCTACTATAACTATTTCTACAACTACTTCTACTACTTCCTATCCTATAAGGAGAGTTTCCAGTAAAGCTACTACTACTACAACTAGCACTAGAAGATCCTCTACAATTGCCTATATTTCTACGGAATACTTGTCTACAATTACCTAATACTACAGATTGTTAAGGAGCAGTAGCAGCAACCAGAGCTTAAACAGCAGCTTAAGGCGGTACCTAAGCTACAAGAGCTTGAGGTGCAGTAATAATAGAAGCTAGGACAAGGACATTTCCTCCTTATACAGCAATTATACTATAGTTAGTACTATTAACCTAAAAATAATAATTTATATATTTAACTATTACCTACTAATTTTATTAGTTAATATACAGAAAGACGATAGTATCCGCAAAAACATAGTAATTACTATAAGTACACAGCAATTATAGTTAATACCTAGAATACTACAAGTATAAGCTAAGATAGTAAGTTAATACTTATTACAAGTATTATTAAAAGGAAGCTAATTCTAATACTAAGGAACTAGGGTACTTTATAGAGGCTAATATCGGCTATTAGAATTTTAAGAGAAGAGACAATTATTACCGCTAGGGGCGATAGGTTATTGTATAATAAATGTAAGCTTTAAAGGAGAAGCTATAATATATAAGGAGATAATAGGAAGTTGTAGAATAATTCTATAAGGATGTATAAAGGAGAGGAGTATAAGTAAAGAGGGTGTTAAAGAGAGGAGAAGAGTATAAGTAAGGAAGATGTTAAAGAGTAGAAGTAAGGAAGATATTAAAGAGTAGTAAGAGTAGTAGTAGTAAGAGTAAGAGTTAAGAAGAGAAGAGGAGGATGTTTTATTGTATTTTTAGAAGAAGGGTTAGGAAAGCGAGAAGGGGTATTTATACTTTTTCTAGGATACCTATCTTCTATAAAGAAATAATTTACAGCTCTAAAAGTAATTTACGGAATAATTTATAGCTACAGAAGATGTAGATAGCTGCAGGAAATAGTAATTTACACTTACTTAGTAAATCTACAAATAATTTATAGCTTTAAAAAGTAATTTACAACTATAGGAGATATAGATAGCTACATAGAATAATAATTTATATTTATTTAGTAAACCTATAAGTAATTTATAATCGCCTAATTATTCTACAAAGTTATATTACTATTATTTTACGAAACCTAATTATTCTATGAAATATCTAATTACTCTACAAAATGTTATTATTATTCTATAAAACCGAAACGTTATTACTATTCTACAAAACGTTACTGTTATTACTAACAAATACCTACAGAACGTTACTATTATTACTAACAAATACCAAACTAGTAGTAATAGGTTAAAAGATAAGGAAAAAGAAAAGATTGCTAGTATAGGAACTATATTATAGAACTATTACTATTCTGTAGTAACCTTGCTAAGCGAAGGGGGTATATTACAAAGAACTTACTTAAGTCCTTCGATATTAACTATACAACTTATTATTATACAAACAATTAAACCTGTTACTACTTATATTCCTAGGAATATTATACCCTATAATCCCAACAAAAAGTAAAAAAGTTTTATACTTTATCTTTTTCTTTTTACTATTATATAAACTATATAAAGTAGTTTTATACTATTAACTACTTATTTAGTAAGTATACTAAACTTTATTATTCTTTAATACTCCCCCTTAGGATAGATTCTTAAATTCTTTATTATCTTTTAAGTTTCTTTACTAATTTTAATTAATCTTTAAACCTTTTAAAAGCTACCCTCTTAGTTTCTTGTTAAAAAGTTTATTTTAAGTTCTTTATAAGTTATTTCTTATTTTAAGATTTATAGTACCTTTTTTAATCTTTTTAAAAATAATTAATTTACTTATTTTATAAGTATAACTTAACTTTAAAGAATAAACTTTAAAGTACTTAGTTATTATTTTTTTAATTCTTATAAAAACTTTAACTCTACTAGTATTAATTAGTTTATTATATTTTTAAGTTATTAATATTATCTTTAAGTTAATATAAGAATAGTACTTTAATTCTTAGATTTTAATATAATTAATCTTTAGTATTTTATCTATAAATACTTTATATAAGCTAATAATATTATTATTAATAACTAGTTTAGTATTAGTTAAATTTTAAATATAAGTATTATATATTCTACTACTTTATTTTAAAATTTAATAAGTAAGTTTACTTTTTTAAGTATAACTTTTATATTAATTTTAGTTATTTTAATATTTCTTTTAATTATTTTATTTTAATATAATAATATAATAGTAGTTATCTATAACTTAATTATATTTTTATTCTTTCTTTAATCTTTTATTATTTTAATTAATTTAAGTATATTATTAAATTTAGTAGCTAATACTTTATCTTAAGTATTATATTTTATATTTTTCTTTTAAATAATTAATTTCTTTTATATATTATTCTTTTATTTAAAATAAATAACTTAATTTATTTTTATATAGTTATTAATAATTAAAAGAAACTATTTATTTTTTTTTAATATAAATAAAAAAGGTTTAATTATATTAAATTAAATTAATACTAATCTTTTAACTTAATAATTACTAAGTATTTTTAAAGTTAAGTTTATTATCTTTATAACTAAATAAACTTTATAAAGATTTCTTTTAGTTAAAACTTTAATTAGTTTTATTAAAGTTATAACTTTATAAAAGTTCTTTATTTTATCTAAACTAAAGTAATTAAATCTTTAATATATAAGCTTATATCTTTCTTCTTACTTTAAAGTTAACTTAAGAATTATAATATTTACTTTAGAGCTTAATATATTAAGTTTTTTATCTTTAATAATATTAGATTTTATTATTTTATTATTTAATTTTTTTAGTATTTTATATAATAAAAGCTTTATCTTTATTTTAATAACTTTTATTTATATATTTAATAATATAAAGTTTTATTTTTTATAGAAGTAATAATAACTTTATCTTTTTTATTATAAAAGTATATATATTTATTTATAAATTTATCTTTTAAATTAGTTTAGTAAACTTTTTTTATAGATAAGAGATTTACTTTAAAATTAAAATAAATAAAATATTTCTTAATTATACTAATAAACTATCCTTATATATTATTTTAATTATATCTTTTTAAGTAGATTTTATTTTTCCCCTTTTAACTTAAATCTAGTATAAATAAATTAAAGTTAAGTACTTAAAAAAATATAATTAATTAAATATATATAATAAGGTATTAGTATTAACTAGTTAAATAAAAGGAGTTATCTTACTTATTTATTTTTTTAAAAGTAATATAGTTTTAATTTTATTCTTAGAATTATCTAAAGTAAGTTATAATTTATACTTTAAACTTATTTTATATAAGTTAATAATAAAAGCCCTTTTTTTATATACTTTTTTTTTATTTTAAAAGAATATTTTATTTAATAAGTAGTTTTTCTTTAACTATTAAACTTATAATATAAGTTATTTACTTATTTCTATAGTTTAAGTAATAAGGTTTTAAGTAAATAAAAGATATAAATAGTATTTTAAAAAATACTTTTTCTTTTAATATAAATAGTAATTTCTTTTCTTTTTTAAAGCTAAAATTATTAATATTAAAAGATCTTCTTTTATATAGAAAAATATATTTACTTATATTCTTTAATCTTTATTAAATAATATATTTTTATTCTATAGTATCTTAAAGTTTAATTTCCTTAGTTTATAAATACTTAATTTTATTATTAACTAATAGTTAAATTTAAATATTAAAAGTATTAATTATTATTTAATAAGATAATAATAATATATATATTAAAATAAAAAGAAGTATAAAATTAAAGTAAACTACTTTAATTATTTTATTTATAACTTTTAACTTATATTTATATTTTTTTAACTTTTTTTTTATATACTTTAAATTATATTATTTTCTTTTTTTTAAAGAATATACTTATCTTAAAAATTTAGATTTTATTTATATATTTATTAATAGTTATAATATTAATTTAAAAATACTTTTTAAATAAGTATTTCTATAAATCCTTTACTTTTTTATATTTATCTTAAAAAATTTAATTATCTTTACTTAATAATTAAAAGAAGTATATTAATATATTAGCTTTATTTTTAATATATTTTTCTTTACTTTTAATATTAACTTAAATTTAAATACTTTTAGTTATTTTTATATTTATAATATTTAACTTTTTTATTTCTTCCTATAGTACTTTAACTAATATAATCTATATATATTCTTTTAATATTTATTAATAGATATAAAAGACTTTTTTCCTTCTTAGTTTAATTTTATTTTACTTTTCTTATACTTTATAATTAATAGTTATTAAAATTAAAATCTTTAAGAACTCTTTATATTTTATTACTTTATATATATTTAGTTTTTAATAAGAAGAAAGATAACTAAGCTTTATAATTATAGTTTTAAAGTATAGTATAAAAAAAGTATTATAGTTTCTTTTATTAAAAGTATTAAAGTTTAAAAATTTATATACTAAGCTATTCTATAGTTATTCTTATAATATCTAAGTTATATTTACTTAGTTTATAATTTTTAATATATTTTACTTAGTTCTATTATTAAAAATAAAGTTTTATTTAATTTATAGTATTTAATTATTATTATACTAGTTTATTTTACTAAAGTATCTTTTATACTAATATTTTATACTAAGTATAATATATATTAACTAAACCTAGTAAGTTAATACTTATAACTTATTAGTAAATAATTTCTTTTTAAGTATAACTCTACCTAGAGATATCTTTATAGTAGGAAGTTATAGAATATTTAGTTATTTATTAGTATTATTAACTATTAGAAGTAAAAGAGTTTTATACTTTATCTTCTCCTTTTTATTATTATATAGATTATATAAAGTAGTTTATACTACTAGCTATTTATTTAATAAATATACTAAACTTTATTATTCTTTAATATAAAGATAGTTTTAGATAAATTTAAGATTACTTAAACTAAGAGTAGAGGTAGAAATATTTTAATAAATAGATATAATAATCTTACTTTATTAATTAATAAAGATACTAAGATTAATATTATTAAATATTAATAAATAGTTAATAGTTTAATATTTATAATAATTATAATAAAACTAGATATTATATTTATATTAAAGAAACTAAGTTAATTTATAAGTAACTTATATAAAAGATATAGTTATATAATAAAGAATCTAATAAGATATATTAAAAAGATAATAAAGTAATTAGTATACTTTAGTTTAAAAGAAGCTTATTAAAATACTATAGTTTATACTAATATAAACTAAGTAAGTAATTAAATAGATAGAAAGATATAAGGATTAATTATATAACCTTATAAAACTATATAACTATATTATATATTAATAGTACTTTAACTTTATAAATAAAATACTTAATAAAGGTAATTTAAAAATAAAAATCTAATTAAACTTTAGTATATATTTAGTTATATACTAGAGAATTACTAGAGGAGGAAGTTCTACTTATATATATAAAAAATATAACTTAGTCTTTCTTTTATAGTAATTAGTTTATTAAAACTACTTAATATATACTTTACTACTTTTAATTTTACTAATTTATTACTTAGTAATTTACCCTTAGTTATATTAAGGAAACCTAAAGCTTAATATTTTAATTACTTATCTATAACTAAACTTAAATTACTATTACTAGTAATAGCTAGGTCTTTAACTAGATAACTAATATAAGGAAAAATATATTAAAAGTTAAATATAAAAGTATAAAAATAATTATACTAATAACTAAGCCTCTAGTAAACTACTAACTCTTAGCTTATTTAAATTTAACTTTAAAAATATTTAAGTTATAATTACTAAACTTAAAGCTAAGAATTATATCCTTAATTTATTATTAAAAAAATACTAAAACTAATTTAGTAAAGATTTTATCTAATATTTAAAAAAAGTATTAAATTATTATTAATAAAAATAACTATAAATCTAATAATACTTTAGAAAATTAATAGATATATACTAGCTAATAACTATACTAAATATAATTTTTATTAGCTATACTTTAATTTTAAAAGGTATAGAACTAAACTAATATAAAAAACTTACTTAATAAGAATTTATCTTATTTATTTAATTATATAATAAAGTCTTTAATAATTAACCTAAGTAATTTAATATATATAAAAAAAGAATTATTTAAGTTATAATATATCTTTATAATAAACTAGTAAATTACTAGTTAAGATATAAAAAGAATAACTTTAAAGAACTCTTTACTATAACTTAAAAGAAATTTATTAATTTTTTAAAATAACTTTAATTATAACTTAATACTTAGTATATTATTTAATTAAAGGAATATAAAGAAGCTAAGTAATAACTAGAATAAAAGATTAATAAATTTATTAAATATTTAAAGAAACTAAAGGAAGACCTTAAAAGTAAATTACTAGAAACTTTCTAAGATAACCTTTTTAATAAACTTTAACCTAAAATTTAAAATAAGTTAATTAAAAATAAAACTACCTTTAGTACTAAAACTAAAGATATACTTATTACTACTATTTTTCTATATAAAACTACTAAATTATAAAACTATAAAAAGAAGATAAATAAAGATATAAAGCTTTATAAATATAAAAATAATACTTAGAAAAAACTAAAAGAAAAGAATATAACTAATAATTTAAAGAAGAATTACTAAAAGAAATACTAAAAAAAGTAATTTTATAAAAAAAATATAAAGAACTAAATAAATACTATAATTATAAATAAAAAGACTATTAATTTTATAACTACTTTAAATTATTAAATAATTTTAAAAAAAAATATAAGAAAAAAAAAGTATAAATAAATATTATAAAAATACTTAATTTACTAAGAATAAACTAAACTAAAATAAATATTAATACTAGAATATAATTAAAAGATAGTTAGTAAGATATTAGTATACTACTAAATTTTAAATTAAATTATAATTTAATTTTTACCTTAAAAGTAAAGGAATAGAATTTAAATAAAACCTTTATACTACTAATATTAGTAGAATTACTTAATAAAACTAAGTAATAGACTAAGAGAGAAATTTTAATTAATATTTATATTACTAATTTTCTTAGAAGAACTAATTAAACTTAAATTAAATTCTAGATTATAAATATAAATAATATTAATATTATATTTAAATATAAATAGTTAGCTAGTAAAAATTTAGTAATTAACTAAAAGAACTAAACTTAGAAGTATCTTATTACCTCTAGAAAAATAAATATAATAATAGCTCTAAAAATTATAAAAGTATTATAAATATCTACTATCTTTTATTTATTTAATAAAAAGAATAATAATAAAAAATTAAAGCTAGTATTACCTTAGTACTATACTAATTATAAAGATATCTTTAATAAAGAAGCTAGTAAAAAAGTATTTATACTACTAAGGAAAATCTATCTAATTAATACTATAAAAGACCCTTCTTATAAACTATTATATAATATATTAAAATTAAAATTAAAGGTTTTTAAAAAAATATTTAGAAACTAATAAGAAGTATAGTTAAATTTAGTAAAGTACTAGTTTAGTAAAAGTATCTATACTTTTTATTCTTAAAAAGAATAAAGAATTATATCTTTATATTAATTATTATAGTTTAAATAAAGTTATAATTAAAAATTAGTATTTTTTTTATTATTTATTAATAAAATATTAAATAAACTTTAAAATACTAAGATCTTTATAAAATTAAATCTATTAAATACCTATTATAAGATTAAAATATAACTTAGATATAAATAGAAGATAGCTTTTTATACTAAATATAACTATTTTAAATATTTAATAATACTATTTAGTTTATTTAATATCTTTATAATCTTTTAATCTTATATAAATAAAGCTTTAGTTAGCTTTATAGATATTTTATATATTATATATCTAGATAATATCTTAATATTCTTTAGTAATAAGTAAGAGTATAAACTTTATATATAAAATAAGTTCTAGAAAGACTTAAAAAGTATAGCTTATTTACTAAGCTCTTAAAGTATACTTTTAGTACTAAATATATTAAATATTTAGGTTATATTATTAGTATAAAAAGTATAACTATAGATCTTAGTTATATAAAAGCTATTTAATAATAGCTTACTTTTATATTATTTTAAAAACTTTAAGTTTTCTTAGAATTTATAAATTTCTACTAGTAATTTATTAGTTATTACTTAGTAATAGTTTAACTACTTACTAGTATACTAAAAGGTAGCTAAAAGAAAAAGAAGTAAAAACCTTTTAATTAAAGCTCTTTAAAAAATAAAGTATTTAAAGTATTTAAAGATACTTTTACTAAAATATTTATATTAATATATTTTAATTTAAAAAAGCTTATTAAACTAAAGATTAATATATTTAAGTTTATAATTATAGGTATCTTATTATAATTAGTAGCGCTAGTAAACAACTAGTTAAAACTAATCTAGTATTTAGTTATTTTCTTTAGTAAAAAGCTTAATTAAACTAAGCTAAATTATAGTATACTAAATTAAGAATTACTAGTAATTATTTAAAGTTTTATCTACTAGTATTACTATTTAAAAGAGAGTATATACCTTATTAAAGTTTTTATAAATTATAATAATTTATATTATTTTATAATTATATCTTTTATTAATTAATAGTAAGTAAAGTAAACTTAGTAATTAATAGTTTATAACTTTATTATATTTTATAAAACTAGTAAAACTAACTTTATAAATAAACCTTTATAAAAACTTAACTATAAACTAGTAAATAATAAAAAAAATATTTTATTATTTATACTTTAGTAGAAGTTATATATAGTAAGAAACTAAGGCCTATTATAAAGTTTAATTAAAATCTTTAAAAATTATAAATTAATAAAAGCTTAAAAAATAGTTACTATACTTAAGAAATTAAATAATTAATTTAGTAATTTTAACTTAGTTAATACTTTAACTAAAGATATCTAGTATAATAAAGGTACTTATAATATAAATAAACTTATTAATAAAAAGTAAAGTATAATAAAGTTACTTAATATAAGACTAAAGAAAGGCTATTTAATACTATAAATTATTATATTAAAAGCTATAGAATCTAAAATAGTATATTTACTAACTTTAAAATTATTATTATTTCTTCTATTAAAACTATAAAAGAAGAATACTTTTATTATAAAGAAGAATAAGAAAATTACTAAAGAAGTAGATAATAAAGATATAAAATAGAAAACTTAATAGTTAAAGATTACTAAGGTATTAGTAAAAAGCTTATATACTATTAAATATAACTATTTAAGTAGAAATTATAAAAGTTAACTATAATAATTTACTTATAAACTATTTTAATTAAAAGAAATTTATAAAGATAATATAAAGAAAGTATTATTAGTTTAAAATAATATAAAATATAAAGAATTTTATAAAATTATATATAAAATTATTAAAGAGTAAAGGTTCTTTACTAAAAGACTACTAGTAAAATATAAGTATTACTATTACTAAAAGAACTATTTAAATTAATTAATTAAAACTTTATTATAAATCTATTACTAAGTATAAATAATACTATAAAATAAACTTATAATTTAATCTTAGTAATTATAAACTACTATATAAAATATTATTAATTAATTCTCTATTAAAAGATTATTAATATACTAAAGCTTACCTAGCTATTTATCTTATATTAAGTATAAAACTTTAAAATACTAAATATTATTATTTTAAATAAAGGTTTTTTATTTATAAGTAAATTCTAGTTTATCTTTTATTTTTTATCTTAAAATTACTAGAGGATTATTAATAGTATTTTATTTATAGATAAATAAATAAATAAAAATTATTAATTAAATAATAAAAATATATTTAAATATTATATTTATTATAATAAAATAATTAAATAAACTTACTATTAATAACTAAATTTATATATAATAATATAATCTATAAATCTATTAAAATTAGTTTAAATAAGGTATAATATAGTATTTTACTAGATACTTACTAAGGTATTAAGGATAATTCCTAGAGAGGAAATCTATTTATAAACCTAAAGTCAGAAAAAAGTATTAAATTA